>JAAGAY010135064.1:0-28990 GCA_011801015.1 Ardeotis arabs
CAGAGAGCACAGGACAAGACCACATCAGGGGTAAACACAAGCACAGGCTTAAGCCTCCCTAGACGGGAAGGGAGGCTCAGCTTCCAGGCAAGGTCATAGGCCGCCACTTACAGGGCTGCACTGGGAGGTTTTCAAAACAAAGACAGTTTTCTAATAGTTTTTAGCACACATTTGCGTTGCCCATTTTTTACGGCACTTAATGCCTTAGGTTTGCTCAAACCGCATCCGACTTCCCACTGATCTGAAGACAAAATGGCACTCATTATGTTATTTAGCTACGTTCAAAACCCTGAATGCTCTCCTATGAGGCAAGAGAAAGAAAAAAAAAGGATTACCAACAGAAAGCACCAAGAAGAGCAAGCAGAACAAATGCTTTACAGTACTTACACTTCCAGCCCAGAGCTCGGTTGATTCTCCTATTAGTTTGTAATATACGTACACCGCTTCTCCCTTCTTAAAACTTACAAAGCGACAGTCTGGACCTTCAAAATCCTGCATTGCCTTCCCTCGGCACATTAACACTGTCCGAAGAAAACAAAAAGCAGAGTATTAACTTAAAAATAATAATAAAACAGTTTCATGAAAGGAGCCTTTGCTAACTGGCAGAAAAGAAGACCTCCCCGCACGCACGGGTTCCTATTTTCCAGATTGGGTCAAGAGATAAGAATGTAACTGAAAGCACGGCTAAAATAAGAAATTATTTAAAAAAAAAAAGTCAAGTCGCTGATCAAGACAAGCTTGATAATTACATTTCAGAAGTGCACCATAAATCTAATTATTAATACTAAATTAGATGCGCTGAAAAATAACGTCTGTGTCCTAGCTGATGAGCCGCCAAATTACTCAACGCATACGCACACCCAGGGAGCGGGTTTGTTCCAAGAGGGTTTTGCAGAGAAAAAAAAAAACCTAAGGAGCTGCGGGGATCTGAAAACTTGGTGGAGAGGAGAGGCACGCCGCGCGCCGGCGCCGCGTTTCCATTTTCCCGATTCTCCCCAATTTCCGTGCCAAAGCAGTGGGGGGAGGCGGGGGAGCTTTGGGAAATGCCTCCACGAGGCGTGCGGCGTTTGCATCTTTTCCCATAACAACTTCCCGGCGGCAGGGAGGGGGGGCGGCTTCCCGGCCGTGCCGAATGCCGGGGACCGGGCAGGGACCTCCCGCTCCCCCGCCGGCCGCCGCCGGGCCGGCGTCCCCCGCCACCTCTCCCCCTCCCCCGCCGCGCCCCCACTCACTGCTGCACTCGGGGTCGGCGCAGCGCTTGCGGTCGGCGAAGCGGCGGCCGAGGTCGGTCCCGGCGGCGCGGAGGAAGGAGGGCGGCGAGGGCAGGAGCAGCAGGAGGGCGAGGAGCAGCCGGGGGTCCGGCGGCGGCAGCAGCGGCGGGGCTGCGGCCATGTTAGCGGGCGCCGGCGGCGGGGAGGGAGGAGACACGTCAGCAGCGCCGGCGGGAGGGCGATGTGGCGGGGGAGGGGCCCGGCCGGCCCCACCGCCACGGCGAGGGGGGCGGGGAGAAGGAGGAGGAGGAGGGCAGCTCTCATCCCCATCCCACCCCCAAGACTGGACCCGCGGCCGCCCGCGCCGGGCAAGGGGCCGGCGCTGTTTCAAGCTCCCTCCTGGCAGAGGAGCTCTCCCCGCCCTGGAGGGGGGAGAGGGACGGTCCTGCCCCTTATTTGTGCTTCTTAATGGCGGTTTGCTCTCGCAGAGGATGGCTGAAGCCACAAGAGTAGCTCAGCGGTCCGACCACGGTGCAGAAAAGGGGTACTTCCCTCCCCAAAGGTAAGGATGCCACAGATCCTAAACGTCCATCTCGCTGCTCTCCTTCCTGCCCCACCGAGAAGTTCACATCTCTGCTTGAGAGGAGCAATTGCCACCAAGTAAGCACCTCGTTTCCCCCAGGGTGACCTCCTGAGAGTTTGAGGTTAAACCTGCGGTAACGCGGGTGTAACGAACGCGCTCACCCGTAGTCCCGCTGAGGAAAGTGCAGGCAAATGAGGGGCTGCACACCTAACTGCTGAAAATACAGGATCCCCAGCAGGCCCCGTCTTGCCCTTCTGCAGCTTCAGCTTCCACTTGCTGCTACATTTTACCTATGAATGTTTGCAAAGCAAAAGATGTGCTACTTACACCTGTGCCTGCGCTTTTGTATTAGCTCTTCTTTACATCCATCACCTTTATGTTGCTTTAGAGATCTAAAATGGTAGAGTAACAGCAGAAGTCACAATGGTCACGTACAGAAGGAAAATGAATAAAACTTCTCCCTCCTCATTTCAGACCTGTGTGATTCCTTCAGCACAGCACCTGACTGGACAAAGAGAATGTAAGACACAGCCAAGAAGGAATAGGTAATACAAGTCTTCTTCCTAGTTTATCGAATGGCCAAAAAAAAAAAAAAAATCACTTTCCAAAGGGCAAATTCTGAAGCTGCCCCCAAAATGAACAGGTGCTTGGCAAAACTGATGGTCAAGGTGAAGGATTCTGCTTTTTTTTTTGTGTATGTCAAAGGACAACTCTGGACAGCTGGGGGTTTTTTTTTTTTTTAAGAGCCCCTTTTAACGATATATTTGCAAGCACTCTTAACTTGAGCCCTTTGGGGTTTGTTCTGCAACTATGATAGAAGCAGTTGATCCTAAGGCTCCACTTACTGCCAGCTCCCATCACAAGAGTTAGCAATCACCACTGCTAATTCCACTAAAGGCACTGCTCGTGTTCTTATCATATCCTCATCATTACTGATTTTTGCTCTACATACTCCCCTTTCCACAGCCCCATCGTACAGGGCCTGAGATCTAAGCTGTTACTGCTACGTAATCTCTGAAAAATATGTAAGCATTTAATTTTCAGCCCCCATCTAAAGCAGTTTAATATTTTAATCACGTTATGGAAAAGCATCAAAGCATCAAGACGAAAACAGGTGTCTTCCTTAGTGCTGCAATGAATGGCTTTGGTACCTCTTTGCCAAACACACCTTGGACATCCTGCCATTTCTTACAGCCTGGGCCATCCCAAGATGAAGCAAACATCCGCAGACTACAGGAATGCAACGATTCATTCACGGAGTGCCCACACATGTTGTCCGGGCCCAGTGCAGTATCATGGCTCTAGCACGCAGTATTGCTGACATTCTCCCTGGAATTTTGTTGACGTTTTTTTATTTCACGTCCTGGAAAATGAGGTGATACCTATTTGCTATTGCTGGTATTGGCTGATAACAAGCTGTAAAAAAGCCTAACTCATAAAATTTAGAGGTGAATTTTATCACAATTTACAATATAGAAGTATATATATTCAGGTCACATTTTATGATGACTGTACGAATGAAAGACAAGTCATTTTTCCCTTGACAGTAACATCTCTTGTGGCTTAATTCCCCGCCTGACCTTTAGGTCCAGTTCTTGTGAAGATAGAGCTGTTTGGTAATTGCCCGTCAGTACGAGGTTATCAAGCTTATCTTTATTAAAAGACCAAGATAAAAAGTAATGGTGTCTGTGGTGATAAAGGGGAAGAAAGGGAGATGTGAGGAGAAACAAGATCACATACTTCTTGCATAAATCATTTCCTTTATAGCGCAATAACGAGCAGCTCACAGCTGATACATATATACAAGTTTACCAGTGCAACTGTCCAGCATTCCCTATAATTTCAAGTACTTCATAGTAATAATGTACCCACTTATTAACATATCCAGCTTTCCCCAGCGCGTGACATAAAAGAGAAATATTTCACTTAGTTCAATTTAGTTATTTCAGACAAAATTTCCTTCAGTCTTCTACCACAATCTTGGAAACAAATGTATTCAACTATAAGAGTAGTCCTGATGTACATGGGGAATCTAATGTTTTGTATGCTTCTACAGTTACAAAGAAGTTATCCCATTTCTGGTGCACTAGAGTATCTACCAAATTAATAACTAATACCCATTTACAAGATCAGTTGGCTAAGTTTACACAAGAATCAGCAAAGTACTCATGTACAACAGGAAGATAAAAATAACAAGCCAAATGTAAATGTGCTTCTAAGCAAATGTGTGAACTTTAAGAAATAAAGTGGGCTAAGCTGGATAGTGAAATTAGGGTACTGACATAACAAAAGATCAGAAACGTTGTAGGAAGTGACAACACGCTTGGGGAACACCAATGATCAATGAGACACTCATACGAGGTACAAATTATAAAGGACAAAGAGGATGACACTGTTAAAGAAGTGGTGCTATATAACAGTTTATCATCGAGTTAGGCAAGTTAACTATCAATTAATAATGTACTTATGAACTGAAGTGCTAGTCATATATTGGAAAAAGACTGGATTAAAAAAAAAAAGAGTAAATGGAGGCTTCTTCTATCCCCACATAGATTTATTAAATAAATGTCATATTAAGGTATGATACTGAGGTTAAATGTTTAGACACTACAAACAACTGTTCTGCCTTGTACTATTCCCTTGACACTCGTTATTGATCGCAGTTGAACCAGGATACCAATTACATGAACCTTTAATCTGAGCCAGTTTATTATTTACTCACACAGCAGAGCTGTTCTGAAAAAAAACTGTAAATTCTTACTCAGAAAACTGGACTTTACAGATACCAAAGCACTCCATGGCAAAGTCAGTTGCCAAAACTGATTTAAAGAAACAAGTTCCAGCACAAATTTGTACAAACCAGATGCTGTGGTTGAGGCAGCCAGATTTCTGGAATCTGGGTACTCTGCAGGAGCACTGGCAATATTACTGCTCTATGAGGCTGAGGATTTTGATTCAGAATCCTTTTCTTCTGCGGAACATGCTGCTCTAAATTACAAACTAACAGAAAAAGTGACAACAGGATGGAGTTAACCATCACCTTCGGAGCAACCATTGCCCTGGAGGCGGCTCTAGCGACGCTCCCACTGTGCCACGTGCAGAACCGAACAGCGCTCTGCCACGAACACACCCGGCCAGCCTCCCCTGCTCCTCCTCATCCCTCCTGCTTTACCCTTCCCTAGCACCTCTCACTTCCCCAGGCAGAAGAGAGCCGGCACCCCAACAACCGACTACGCTTCCCCGGAGAGGCCTCGGAAACCTCCCAGCCGCAGGGGGGAAACCCGCCTCTTCCCATCATGGCGGCACCGCCCGACTTCCTCAGCGCGCACGCGCAAGGTCGGCTTGTCCCTCTCCCATCATGGCGGTAGTCGCGCCGAGCTCCTCAGGGCGCATACGCTCCTGGGGAGCGCATGCGTGCTGGCAGCATGAAGGGGCGGTCGCTGTTAGGCCGAGCTCCGGCTAAGCGCGCCTTGCCGGCTCTTTCACGGGGTGGCCGGTTGCCGGAGGTCGGCTTGGCTGGGTTAGCTTGGAGCGGCCGGAGGCTCCTGAGGTCTCCCCGCAGTGAGGTCGCCCTCTCCGTGGTCAGAAGTGGCCGCTGCCCGCTGTAAGCGGGCGGGGAGGTGGTGAGACGCCGTTAGTGCGGGTGTGCCGGCGCCGCCATGGACAGCTTCCTAGAGGAAGCGGCGATGATGATGACGGCCACGACGACGAAGAAGAAGAAGAAAAGGAGCAGCAGCAGCCCAGCCGCGCAGGCGGGGAGCGCCCTCCTGCCGGCCCTGCACCTGCCCTTCCTGCCGCCGCACCTCTACCAACCGGGTAAGGGCGGAGCTCCCCTCGGCGTGCGCGGCCCCGACGGCTCCCGCTCGTCCCCGCCCTCCCGCCGCGGCTCCCCGTGCTCCGCCACCCCCCTTTCTCCTCTCCGGCCTTGCGAGAGGAAGGCCGTCCTCCGCCCCTCGCTGTGCTCGGCGCTGGTGGGGCCGGCCCGCCCCCTCCCTCCGCCGTTCGCCGTCGGTCTCCCGCCGAGGAGCCGGCTGGGGTTCCCAGTGCCCTCCCTGCTGCTGCCGGTCCCCCTTCGCCGCGGCCTGTGGGCGGCCCGGCAGCCTGCGAGGGGCATGTGCGCTACTCGTAGAATAAGGTGGCGGGTAACGAAAACATTGTGGATGCAGGTGACCGCAAAACCTCTGAAGAAGTTTTTGTTTCTACATAGCTTTGCGGTGAAACACATCACATCAACCCTGGCTATATTAGATGACATATCAGCAACTTGCACAGTAGGACTTGCCTACAGTGGCCGTGGTCCTCGGTGTACTTAATCTTGAGGTGTTAACTGCGGGTTTTATATTCTTAGTACTTGGAACTTTGCAGGTTAGAAATAGATGTGAAGACTAGATCTATAGGTGAGTTGGTCAGAGGCAATTTTGTAGAATCCATACAATGGTTTGGGCTGGAAGGGACCTTTAAAGGCCATCTAGTCCAACCCCCCTGCAAGGAGCGGGGACATCTCCAACCAGATCAGGTTGCTCAGAGCTCCATCCAACCTGGCCTCAAACGTTTCCAGGGATGGGGCATCCACTACCTCTTTGGGCAACCTGTTCCAGTGTAAACCACTGTTCCAGTGTTCCACCCTCATTGTAAAAATTTTTTTCCTTATATCCAGTCTGAATCTACCTCCCTCGATTTAAAAACCATTATCCCTCATCCTGTTACAACAGGCCCTGCTGAATTCACTGTAATAAAACTGCTTCAGGCCAGTGTTTGAGTTACTCCCTTGCCTACAGCATCCAGGTAGGAGGTGGTTTGGTGAGCTCTGCGTGTCCTTCACAGAAGGCTCTTACAGCTTGAGCATTGTTGTAGGGGCACATTCAACCGTGGCATACAGCCATGAGCTTTAAACAGATGTGGAAATGAGGTTTCAGTTTTGTGTTATAACAGAGGTTGAACGAGTATCCACGTAAAAAGAGTAAGCGACCTCTTTCCAGTATTGTACTCAGAAGATAATAATTCTCTACATTTATCTTTTGTTTTAGTGGGAATTGCTTAGCCTTTGGTACTGGAATGGCCTGTTTGTGTGTGTGTATGCAAATCTTTAGCACAGTGGGGTCACAAACCTAAATGATGATTAGTAAGGGAAGAGAATAGTCCCCAAAATATAACAAAACATACTGTGAAGTTGTCAAAGCACCATGGTCTTCTAATTCTGGTAGGGCAGTAGCGTGTAATAATTGGCTCTTTACTGTTTCAGGTGTCTGCAGATGTATGCTGCTTGTGGAAAATGCCATTTCATATTGTATTTCCAGCTTTTGCGGTAGTGTTGCTTCCCTAAAGACTAGTAGGTGCGTTTAACTTCAAAACCAGCTGCTTAAGACCACTTTCTGTAGTGTTTGAGAAAGATCAAATACGAGAGATGCTGAAATGGTACATTGTTACCTGAATAAGGACTGTGACAGTTGTGAGCTTGGTTGATTTGTTTGTTTGTTTGTTTGTTTAGCATCTTCCCGTGAACACAAATTAAACTTCAAGAAGAGCAAGGAAGTGTGTTTAAGTTACATTCAGGATGCCATGCTACGAAAGCAGTGGAAAAGGGCTGCGGAGTTTCTGACCTCCTATATTGAGTCACTAGAGAAAGACTTTTCTAGAGAATACATGGGTCCCTCAGAGGTAAGCCAGTGTCTCTTATCACAGTTCTTTTGCGGTTGAAACACTACTTGCAAGAAGCATCTGTAACGCTTCAGCTCCGACATTTGTCTTAATGAACTAATCATAGGCTTGATTTTTTTTTTTTTTTTTTTATTTTGAAAAAAAATATCAGAGGTTAAGACCTGAGAAATTAGGCAACTTTCATAAACCAAACTAGTTGCTTTAAAAAAAAAAAAAAAGACATTGGAGCTTCCAAAACCAAGTAAGCAACTGCAGTGGTGCTGATGTAGAAACTCCGGGATGGCAGACTGCAGAAAATACGCCATCATCACTGGTAGTGCTCAAGGCAGCATGCTGTCCAGTTACTCACCAAAAGTCTACCTCTGCACAGGCATGCCTCTGCTGTGCATTTAATCAGTCTTGCTGGAGCTTGAATTCTGCTGTTATCTCACTTTCAGGAGTGCTGAGGATTTGCAGTGCTCTCTGATTTTTTTTTCTGACAGTGCTGAGTGCTCTTGAAAAGTTCTCTGGGCTTGCAGGCTGGTTTTGTGGGGTGTTTTTTTGGTTTTTTTTTTTTTTTTGGTTTTGTTTTTTACATAGGCCCTTGATGCCACAGATGAAAGCTTGGATTGGTATATGCTAATTCCATCAGGAGCTTATCTATGAAAAGTCATCTTGATGTCATCTTCTAAAATAGAAAAGCAGTAGATGTGTTTGCCACTGGCATACCATCAGTCAGAATCTGTTTGAAAGTTAGTGGCTTATTTAGGTCTCTGTCAACTCCTCTAGTACTTACTTAGTACTTTTACAAAAGCTTTAGCAGATACTGAGATAGAAACAGGAGGAAAGGGATCAGAGTTGTTAAATAAATGAAGTAGAGTACTTGAATATGGCTAACCTGCTGGAATGTTTGGTTACATTCTGTAGGCAGACATCGAAAATAACTGCATGTTGATGGAAGCCACATCTAATTGGAAATAATCTTTAGTGCTAAGTTCAGAAAACTATGTATACCTTGCATCTCAGTGGAAACATATCAAAGCAAAACATAATTTTTCAGTAACTTTGAAACATCCTGATCAGTAACAGGAGGGCGAACCTTCGAACAAATGTGATTTTCATAATCTTTGCTGGAGTGCTGTATTTATAGTGAGCAATTGTGATGCTCTCACTGAATGGTTGTAAAAATACTACTAGATAAAAATCTAGATGACTCTAGCAGTAGACAACACGTAGTATTCATTTTTTCTGTTTGCAATTCAAATGCATGTTTTATTCATATGTTACAATAACTACAAGTTTGGTAAGACTGTATATATGGTGACTATTCCCATTTTTGGTACTAAAGTTATTTATTTATGTCTTTCTCCCCATTAATAGATTATTTGGAGAATGGGAACTGAAATTCTGTGCCATCATTCCCATAGCAGCATGAAAGAATTCAACTCTTTTATAGAACAGATGAAAACTTTAGGAGTAAAAAGATATTTGAAGGTGGGTGTACTTGATGCAGTCTTGATGATTTTCATCATGTTTACCTGAGCACTTGAGTGTTAGTTTTTGAATCCGTTTCTCTTTGAAGTGTGTTATTGACAGTAGTGTCAAAAAAGATAGTACACCTGAGCTACCAATTGCATGATAATTTAAGGGTTGTTCTATACCTAACCATATCTTATTTGGTCTATATATTTTATCACAGATGTGTATTGTCAGTCCTTAGAAGTGCCTAGATCCTTTAATTAATCTTCTAATTTGAAACAGTTAAATTCATTCATGCATTCCCCAGTAACATCTAATTACACCTTAACACCTGCCAAGTTTTGTTTCCAGTCCCTAATTTGGCCACTGTGCTCTTGACAAAACAGTTGTACTTAAATTTTGCCATTGTTATCAGCTCACTTTTCAAGTAGCTAATCTATATACAAGTAGACCTTCTACTGTTGGCCCCTGTGTCACCCAGCTGTAGTCTTTTTTTCCTGTGGTGCCTCATTCAAACCTATATTGTTTTGGTTTCCTTGACTGTTTCTTACTTGTGATGATACTTCTGTCTTATTCTGTTGTATTTGTTCAAGGCCTTCATCAGAAATTCTATACAAGAGTTTACTGGAGCTAGCTGAAGGTTTAGACTTTTATCTAGTGCCTAAACAGCATGATGGGGTGATAGGTCATCCCTCTTTCAGGTGTTCTGCAGTTGGGTAGCCAAATGAAAAATCGGTAAATGTAGTCCGGCTGGGTTTCCTTTCTCTTCCAAGGGATACATCTTTGTATATCAGATACGCTTTTGATTACTAGTATTTCTCCAGCATCTTCAGACAGTTCTTGGCTTATCTCCCCGCCCACAGTGACACTTGCATTTCCTGCATTTTTCTCCAAAATTCCTTGTAAAGGTACTGTTTGGGTAAAAGAATATCTGTAAAATGCTCTTCAAATTAAAATACTATACTAACTGTGTTTGCAATATCTTACATGCACGTCAGTAATGAGTCTCTTCTTCCCCGTACATCTGTGTAAACTTTACAGTATTGCTGAGATTCTCTTCATTTATGATGTGAAACACCGTAGTCTGGACTATTTGAATTGCAGGTTTGTTTAGAGCACACCTTTCATCTCCTTTGTAACGGACTAGTAGATGAAGCTTACGAAAACCTATCCCTGGCAGAAAGTTGGAGGTTTGGAGAACAAACAGCCATTCAGGATAAAGAAATGAAACTGATTCAGGCTTACAGGGGGCTGTTGGACTACTATAGCTGGTCTAAGCAGAAGAACATCCTGTTACAGCATGGTAAGTCCTAGTGTTGTTTTTGTATTGAGCTCTAAACTTACTTGCTTTTTGCAGACACCATGGTTTGCAGTGACACCTTTTCCATGTGGGCTGCTCTTCTGCCTTTATCTGCATATGAAGGCACCAGGGAAATATTGGACTTCAAAATGTCATGTTATGGATGGTATATACTTCTGTATCAGCAATGATGGTGGTACCAAAATGGCATACTGACCTGCACTTTTCTGAAGTGTACTGAAATGCTATTCTGAAACTTTTTTTCCTCCGAATCACACATTTTATATCCAGGCAGCATCACCTAAAACAACGGTCAAAGGAAGATATTAATCTAAAGCAGTGGCTTCTTTATAGGTGCATAAGTGCTTGACTGCTGCTAGAATTTTGAGAGCTAGCAAAAGCCCCCAAAACTTGTGTTTGAATTTCAGTTTCTTTAAAGATAAACAAGTTACTACTTGTATGTATATACCTGCTGGCTGTGCATTATCAGTTACATTGGATCTCTAGTTGTTTGTATGAAAACTAAGTATTTAATTTGGTTTATGGTCCTTGTGCTGGTAGTGTCTTATCTTGGGTTACTGCCCGTCGTGCCCCATGAGTTGGAATTAGCTGATAATAAATTTGAATGAAGAGCAGTGAAAATTTCTTATTCCAGTACTGAGGAAACGGAGACCTCTTTTCTAAAAGCTCTCTGATTGGAATCCTTGCCTAGCAAAATTTGATCATCTCTAGTATGCACCATTCTTTGAGATATCTTTTGATTAGCAAAGCTAACTATTTGGCATTCTTCCATGTTTTGGTAGGTCAGGATGGATTTGAAGACTTGTCGGTTGAACAGGAAATGCACAGTTGCTTTCGGAAGGCAGCAGTGAACTTAAAGGAGATTATTAAAATACCTGGAGTCTGGGATCTCTTTGTGAAATGCTATGTGGATGTAAGGGCATGTTTTACAGGTGTCTTCCTCTTGTATTTCCGTGTCTAATTTTCATTAAGATGTCTGCCTGCAGCTTTTCTATATGTGTATGGGTGACAACAAAATATTTTAAAAGCAACACACCTGTATGTGTCTCTCGCTGGTTTTCATTCAGAGCGCAGTTTACTCCTAGTAGAACTAAAGAGCCTGCACAGAGTACAAAAAGGGTTTTATCTGTGCATTGCCAAGAAATAGAAATAGACAAACAGCTTGCATATTTTGTGTTTTATGGTGCTGGTACAGAAATGGGAGCACAGCTGCTTTGTTTAAATTCCTGAAAGCAAGTTCTCTCTTTTTGGCAGGGCAGTGTTTTTCTGGATACGCTAAATGTTAAAGACACCAAATATATAGTCCCTCTGTGTTTTGTTTTGTTAAATATCTGCTTAGAATTTGGAATTAAGAAATAAAGCTAATCTTAAAATCTCTCTGAAATTATTTACATTTTGTAAATGCTGATAAGCTCTGACTTCTCTGAGTGCATCTTACGGAATTTTATTTGGTCCTGACAGCTGCCAAGTTCTCTCATTGAGTTCTCTCTTCAAAGACATGGCAAGCTGCTTCAGGGCCTTGTTCCAGTGCAAATGCTGGTAA
The DNA here is from genome assembly GCA_011801015.1 of Ardeotis arabs. Taxonomy (NCBI): domain Eukaryota; kingdom Metazoa; phylum Chordata; class Aves; order Otidiformes; family Otididae; genus Ardeotis; species Ardeotis arabs. The sequence continues at coordinate 11,775 of JAAGAY010135064.1, forward strand.
TTCTTTGACAATTAAATAAGCGTTAAAGGAATTTTCTCCTGTAGTGGATTCTCTGTGTGAATTTTTTTTTGTCTATCTGTGATAAGAGATTGGCCAGTAAAATGAAAATACACTAGTGTTTGTCGTAACTAATACGCTACACTCTTAGATACAGACTGTGCTATTAGATAGTTCTGTGGCAGCCCAAAATTACTTTGTAAGAGTATGATTGCTAATATGCGGCGAACTAATGACAGACTTAACTTCTCTTAGTTGTTGGAGTTCTATGGAGACCATAACGAAGCCCGCCAAGTATTAAATGAATATGCCTACAACTCCAAGTTTCCTGCTAACCCCAATGCTCATGTTTACCTCTATCAGTTCCTGAAGAGACATGGGGAATCGAAGAAGTCACTCATATCTGCACTCAAGGTATATATTGTGTAGTAGATGCGATCTGTGGTCATTCATGTTGCAGGGTGGTCTGACAATTTGGTTCAGTTGAAACTCCTGTTACGTTATTTACCCTATTGTATTCTTTGTGGAAAGCAGAGGGTTAGAGGGAAGTTTGTGGGCCGTATGCTAATGGGTGGAGCAATACTGTCTTTGCATTAAAGTCTTTATTTTGCCTTTAACTGATACACTGTATAAATTAAAGTCAGTAAACAAGCTCAGAGAACATGTTTACCTGGTTCCAGAAGTCTGTATCAGCACTCTTGTACATAACATGCATTGATTTCTGTTACAGTTTGATCTTTATAATACTGAATAACTTATTAGATGCTTGCTCGTTCACATATTGATCCTGTCTAGCAATTAGTTTCTCTGCTTTTTTTTTCAGTGAGCCATGCATTTAAGCTAAAATAGAAGTTAACTTCTGGCTGTTGGCAAACAAGGCCTTGCTGTATTAAGCTTTTGTATAGTTACTTTTAAATTCCTGCTTTCCTTGCCCTTGCTCATTGTGCTTGGTAGCTTCTTCCAAACAATGTTTTGCAGTCTGTTTTGCCACTTGATGGCACTAATGTGCTTTTGTTAGGGCAGTTTTTAGAACAGCTTCATAAAGTTTAGACTTTTAAACTGCAGCATGTGTGTCTAAAATTCCATCTTCTCAGTGCTTTTTAGCAGCGGTTTTATACACAAATATCTTACAAGATAGTGACAAATCAAAACTGGTCTGATTGGTCCGGAAACCATGATTGAATGCACAGAGCAGTAGACAGGTGAGCTAGAACTGGCCTAGGAAGGAAATACTGCCTTCTAAAAAGGGGACACCGGGTATGGATTTGGGCTGTTCCTTGAGGCTGTTTTGTTTGTTACATGCAGTGTTTTTCAGCAGCCATCAAGGTATTTCGTTCATCATGTCACAAATGTGCAAAATGGACCTAGATATTCATTATTTTATCAGGGTATTAAGGTGTCAGATGGCTTATTTTTCCTAACTAAAAAGCCTGTGTTTCTCTTGATCAGGTAGAAGTCTTCAAAATTTCTCACGTTAAAATAATGTATCTGGGTTTTGTAGTTTGTTTGGTTTTTTTTTTTTCAGATCTTGCATGATATTGTTCCTTCTCATGAATTAATGATAGATTTTAATACCATGCTTCAAAAATCAAGTAAGTCTTTAAACATCTTTGCTCTTTTCCTTTATGTTAATCTAGAATAATATTCTGAAATAATTCTGTAGCTGTCTTTCTGCTTTTCAAAGTAGCTTTGTTTGTTAAAAAAAAACCAAAACAAAACAACTCAAAAACCCAACTTTCCAGTCACAGGAACCTTTAAGTTGGATATGTGAGCAGGCATTTACAGACTTCTCTAAACAAATGCCTTTTTCATTTTAAAGACTGATCAAAGCAAACTTTTAAGGCAACACCAGGATCTTAAAAATACCTTAATTTTTTTTTGAGGTACCCTACTCTGAATACGAGGGTCTCCATTCCCTTTTTGGGATTTCTGATTTATTTATTCTTTCTGTTCTGGAGGAATTGTGATAGATCTATGCTTTAGTTCATTGTTATTGATCAAAGAACAAAATCTTCCTCTTCTTCAAGGGAGTTTAATCTTCAAGCTAGTAGAAAAGTCTTCCAATGTGGAGACTTTTTTTTTTTTCCATGCTGATCAATTGTATTCCAAGCTGTCTGTCTTCCTGTGACCTGGTATGTTCCAGCAGGTCAGCAGATTGGTGAAATGTCCTTGAATCAAGATTATTCTTTTATGCTTTTCCTCTTGGGCGGGGACACACACACACACACACACACCAACTCCCTGACTGAAACCTCCTTTTTTTCCTGTTCATGCATGATACACTTGCTAACTTTTCATAGCTAATGAGGGCAATCTGATTTTTGACAAAAATTATACTGAGAAACATAACTTTTCCACATCTACTTGCTGTGATAGGTCAAGTGTTGTTTTAAGAACTCTGTTGATACAGAACTGCTGATGTGAAATGTTTGTTTTATTCATATCAGTCCCAGATTTTATTTTGGTGGGGTTTTTTATGGCATCTCAGGATTTGAAGTGTTTCAGAGGGACTGTGTTCCCTTCCCCTGGGAAAATGATGTTGAACAGTAGTGCCCATTGGAAGCACTGATGAGTGACCTTTGGGAATACCAACAATTGTAAGCAAGGCAGTGTGGGATAAGTGAGGGGTCTTATGTGTGCCTCTTGAGCCAGCAGTTTTTGAGCAGGATGGGAGGAGGCAGAGTGTCTCTGGTATGAGTTGTGCTCTAGAGCCAGGAAGTATTCCTTAACTTTATCTCTTGGAAGAGGCAGAAGACAATAAGGGGAACCCTCAGTGACAGGGACAGTAGCAGCATTTGGAGAGGCAGGATGGAGAACTGTATTTCACTTGTTGCTTACTGATGAGTTCAGCCTGATGTAAGTAATTCGTTAATCAGACTAATCTTTTTCCAGAGAAAAGAAAAAAACGTCAACTGGGCTTAGAAGTCATTTTTGCAGCCTTGGATTATGCTGGCTGGAAGGAAAATGTAAAAGCATGGAGCTGTTTGGCAAGACAGGTGAAACAAATTGTAATGTAAGTATCTGATATAATGTGCTAAAAACAAACGTGTGTCAAGTCTCCACCTTTGGGCAATTGACAAAGTAACACTCTGAGGCCTTTGTCTTCCCTGCTCGTGAATGGAATTGTCATCTGGCCTACCCTGAGTTCTGTGGCAGTGCTTGGCTGCAGTGTGATCTCATTGGGAGGAAAGAATAAATTGTTATTAAAGATAATTCCAAATTTCCAGTATTAGCATTGCCTGAAAAAAGCTATTTGTTTGTTTGGTTTTTTTTACCAGGTTATGTGCTTATACAGAAAGGCTTATTCATTTGTTCAGGTAGCATTCTGTCACTAATCTCCCTCTTTCAGGGGGGAAAAAACCCCCAAGTTGAGTCTTCTGCTCTGTGACTACGTGTGCGTTATTTGAAGCGGGTTTGGGAATCACTGGGCTGCAATAGGGGCATGACCAGTACTGTACAGACCGGTGTGTTGTGTGATGGTGGTAGCTGTTACAGAATCCAGCTGGCATATTCTTAAAAGCTGAGCCAACAGTGACGTGTCTTTGCCAACACTGACAGACGTGGCCTCTGATTTCAGAAGGAGCCATCTCAGGCAATTCGTGCCCAGAAGGCCTCTAATGTCTAGACTTTATTGTAAACAACAAACAGAATGTTGTGGTTTTTTAAGCCGTATATATTTACAGTAAACTAATTCTGTACTTAATTTTACCCATTTTGCCATCTTATTGCCACCTCCACCTACACAGCATCTGCTGCTAAGGTCCAGAAGCTAGTGGATTAAACCTAGGAGTGTTGTTGCATAGTTAGTAAAAATGGTATGATACTCTAACATTGCCTGCATTTTTGTATTTGAAGACACAGCTTCAGAGTATCTTGAAATATGCTGAGCCTCTTGGTCGTTTTATGGGAATATCACTTCCCTGTTATAGGTAATTTCTATTTCTGAAATGCTTGGTTTAAGTTCTTTATTGCATAACAGTTACTGGGATAAATATTTGGGATAAGTTAGTCTTTGAGTATACCTAGAGTAACAGAAACATTTTCTAAAAACAAACCAACCTTTTCGTACTGCTAATTTGTTGACAAAGTTGAAGAAAGTTTCTTATTACTATTGACAAACTGGCACACAAGTCAAAGGCTTGCTTCATTTCACACCATAATCTGTGTTATTGCCAAGTCTAAATAAGACTGCAAGAGCTCACCTCCTGCCTCGCCAGTGTTGCCAAGGATTAAAAAAAAAAAAAAAATATTTGTTTAATGTTTTAGTCTGCAGTGTAAGGTCAGTGTGTCTATGCTAGCAATTTGAGACTTGTAGCAAGCTGATTATAAAATTCAGTGCCTCCTAATGATCTTTTAATCTCAATTTAATTTTTTTTTTTTGTACCTTGCTTTACCTTTTATTCAGCTCTGAGAAGCACCTTGACTGGATCAAGCAAGAGTGGAACTCCAGAAAGGACTGGTGGCCAACCTTCCATTTCAGCCGTTACTTGGCAAAAAGAAATTGGCAGGAAAATGAAAGCCTTTCATATGAAAAAGCTCTGGTGGCTGGAATCTTACTGGGAAAGGGTAATACCAAATGTTCTTTCCTTTTCACTATGCAGAACAGAAATAATGTCTAGTTCTAGCGCTAATGAGATGGGATACAGCTGTCTACTCCCTGGAAGAAATGCAGTTTCTTTCTTCTAGGAAAGATTGTTGTCTTTGAACTTGAGAAAAATATTTACATTGTTTTGATATTTGACAGTAATGCATATTTTGCATAACTTGTCTTACCCTGGTTTAGAGTTCTGTTTTATCTGGCCTTGTTGAGCAGTCACAATACTATTTATCGTGTTTAACCTTCAAACTACAATTTCAAAAATGCACAACACACTCCTGAGTGAATCTTGAGAGGACTGTGGATAGTTTGCTTGCTGGATGCCAGTCTAGGCAGTGTCTCAGCAAATACTGGGGAGCAGCTGGTCCTTAAGGACTGTGGGATGTTGTAATGCAGGAAAGAGGAGGAGGGGTGGGTCTTCAGTGAAAACCATCAGTAGTTTGGTAAGAAGGTAAAGATCATGACCTCTTCAGTAGCATTCTTTGAAATACTGCCAAAACCAAGTGGAGTATCAGGCCAAGAAGCAGCTGCTAAATTGAGAATGAGAATATGGCGTGGGGACTGTGTCTCATACACCAGTTTGGACTTTTGATTTATAGGCAACTTGTTTGCTGGCAGCTTTTCTATAACTTTATCTTCTGGACTTTATAAAACAATATCTCATATTGAAAGGTTTTTTTCTTGCTTTCAGTAATATGTTATCAAATGTCTCCCCACTTTTATTTCCAGATGGCTAATAAAATTGTTCCAGCTCTAAGTTTCTTTATTAAAGTTTCTGTGCTTATTGGTGTCTATATAAGCCTCTATTTTCCTTACCAAATACAGTAAGTTAATGTGTGAAATCAATGCTGCTTTACACTCTTGGAATTGTACTTTCTAATCTATTTAAAAGTAAAAACAAAAAGGAAAAATATTTTGCAAGACTCGGCATACAGTTATATACATGTAGAACGCTTTCTGGGTCAAATGAGGATAGATTATTTAATGCTACAGCTATGCCTCTGATTTCAGGTGCATGTCTTGGATTATTTTATTACCTTTCATTAGTGAAAACTTAGATGCTTGCATGTTATTTAAACAGTGAAAGCATTTTATATTTGGTTGTATCATGGTATAACTTAATGCTTTTTCTTTTCTTTTTTTTTTTTTTTTTTTTTTTTTTTTTTTTTTTTTTTTTCTTAGATTGCAAGTACTTTAAATATATATCACACCAAGGTTGCAAAGCTCAGATGAAAAGGTTTCGGATACTGAAGAAATTTGTGAATAAGCACAATCCTGTCTACCTGAGAATATCTGGTCTTTCAGATTCCTCTGTACAACCTTGATAAGAAGGCATCCTTAAGGTTCTTGCTGTATTTTTTCCTCTCTGTGAAACTGACTCCTGTATTGGTGCTATTTTAAAACTTGTAGGCAGACCTCATCAACTCAGTACTAGACTTTTTAATATATCTCTGTAAAAATGTTTTGGTTTGTATTTATTTTATAATAAAAAGAATATAAATCAACGGATAACGTTGAGGAATTTATTTAATATTAGTCCCGTATTTCTGTGTGAAATGCAAACAGCATTGATTTCAAATACATCTTGAGAAAGTATTATGGTGTGGAATTTCTGTATTAATAGTATTTTAGAGTGGATCCTCATTATGTTTAATGCTGATTTAAATAACTGCTGGAATGTAGTTCAAAATCCATTCAGGACTAGCAGTGGCATTCATAATAAGTGTCTTAACCTAGAACAGTACATGATGCAGTGTGAAAATGCATTCTCAACCTGTAAGGGTTACGTAGCTTGCTGCTTATAACTGATAATTTCCTGAAATCTATGGAAAATGGAGAGATGTGTCACATTTTTTGCATTGTATATTGAGAAGAATTATAGGTTGTAAAGATCTACTGCAGTTTGTTCAAACAGATAAATCACTTCATATTCAAAGACAGTTTTCCCACATACTTACGGGTTGTGTGTCCAGCTTGGGGATTGTGTTCACGTCACTGGTAAGAGAATGAAAGGTTGCTGTAGCTGCATGGCTACAGAGGAAATCTGGTGTCACAGTGCTATGAAAAAACAAAGGCACAGAACTCCTGAAAACTTCTCTGCCTGCTGGAGGAGTCTTTCTAGAATCTTTTTGTCGTCTTTCCTGTGAGTTGAAATGTGCACTGTTGCTGTGTTTGGAAAGGAAATGCTAGTATGTTGTCACAAACTAGCATTCCAGTTTTCTTGAAAACAACAACAAAATGGTTTCCAAATACTACTCCAGATTTAATGAAAGGTCTGTAGAACTCGGGTGGATGAACTGCTTGAACCACCTCTGGGAATGAGATAAAGATGTCTTTAATAGCAAAGTAGTATATGGATAAGTACAGCTGTGCTTTTAAAAGCTAAGTGTTTATCTGGGAGTTTCATCTGGGTTAATTTAGGCCTTCTGAAATGTGCCTTAAGACAATATCTCTTAAACATTGAGTGAGCTACCTGCCATAACTAGGTATTTTATTAAAAAAAAACTAAACCTCAATTATTCATCATTCCTGACCTGTATGCCTTTTTTTTTTTTTTTTGAGGTCTTTAACTGAATTTTGGCTATTTTAATTTTATATTGTGACGTTTCAAAAGGTCCTTCCCCTGCATTTCGTAAGGTGTCCCTTACCCGTGGGAAGCTAGAGCCCCTGCTGCTTTTTGAGAGATACCATATAATTTTCCTTCTGTCCCCTTAGCTGCCTGTGGGAGATACGTATGCCTTGCAGCAGCTGAGAAACCATCTCTTTACTGAGGAAGAAGTGTGAAACAAAGCAGCAGAGATTGGGGTGGAGGTAAGAAGAATTTGATAGAGAAAATGAGAGGACAAAAAGGAGCTTGATGTCTTTGAAAAATCTGTTAATCCATTGTGCTCACAGCTTTCTCCTATGACCTCTGGAAGCAGGGTTGCTGCCAGGGGTCATATTCTCTCCTGGTGCTAGAACTACCATGCTGCACAGCAGCACAGTCCCAGCTTTCCTGTAACTTATCTCAAGTATTGCTCTTTCACATCCTGCAAGAAACTTGCTATTTCCTGACAGCACAGTACTTATACCTGAGACAAACCTGTAGGTCACAAGTCCTGAGTGGAATTTCCTGTGTAAGTTATTCAGTGCATACTGTGTTTCCAAGCTTGTGTGTTGTACTTCGAATGAGGTAACTCCTACTGGATTGGAACATTCTGAATTATGTGGCCTAGATTTGGTTTTCTTACAACTTGATATCTTGATCCTGTGTGCAAAACTGTGAGGTTTTTCCTTCTGTGAAACAAATATCACATCATTTTTTTTTTTTTTTTCTCTGATCTCCTTTATGCAGAGGCAAGGAACTTATTCGGGGAATCCGCATCTTCTGTCCACAGACTGTGTCTGTTGTCCCCCTGTTATTCCACCTATTGTTTTGGTATTTTTAATATTAAGACATAACATAATGATAACACAGAATTACAAATCACTTCATCTCTTCTCCCTCATCAGGGAGCAGCAAGGAGTGTTCTTGCCTCCTGGTCTTGATGGAGGAAAGGGAGAGAGGCACTTAAGTTCTTTTAATGGTAGATAATGTCAGTTACCCCGAAGAGCTCAGTAATGCTAAATGAATTAAAAGCATAGGGAACTTGTAGGCTGCAGTTACAAATGAAGAGTACACAAATATTCTTGCTTATCCTTGCTGTTTTTTGTGGTTTCAAAATCAGACAATTGCCAGGGGATGCCAAAGTAATCCCTTAATTTCATTGATTGTCTGCAATGTGTAAGAGCAATAACTGAGGTAAGCTGATTTAAGTACCTAGGTTTAAAATGCTTTTTCTCATGACAATGCTGGATCTTGTGACTGGCCTGTTTCCAGTTGACTGAAGTCTCAGCAGAGACAGGATTATTGGCAGACTGCTGTACAGTCAAAGTGCCATGAGTTAGAGTCACAGCAAAACAGGTGGTTGATGGTTAAAAACCCAGAGGTTTTTTAAAACAACTGTTTCCCAATAAAGACTCCAAGGAGATGTGTAATCACAGAGTGTTCTCACTGTCATGTTACGCTGGTGGTCGTATTGAGAAGCTCGGACTGGGAGCTTTGACTTCTCCTTGAGCTACATGCAAATAGATCCTGGGAGTAAACAGTGATGTGTGGGGAGAGGGGGAAGGGCTTTGAGTGAAGGTGCACCTATACATGAGATTCTCACTGCAGCTTCCCTTTCCTCACTCTCTGCCTGTGTCCCAGGGAGGTAAAGCAGTAAGAAGCTGCTAGAAACAGCAGACAGGATATCTGTGCATTGGCTGTAATAGCTTCTAGGATTTATGGGGAAGAGAGATATCTAATTGCTTTTTTTTCTTTAATAATTGCTTGGCTCCTCACTGATATTTCAGAAGCAGTAGAACATATCACAAAGCCTTGCTGTCTAAGCTCTGTTGTACAGAAATGTCTAGTGAGCAAGTGCATGCTACAGCCTCTTCCTAACAGCATCAGACTGGCTGCAACACTCCTGCAGCTGCAAGATGAAGCACGTCTTCATTGGATCACTTTGGCTCTTGGTGTGGTGCTGATCCTGAACTCACGCTCTGTGATGCTTGCAGCATAGTGGTGATGAGTATTCTGGGTGTATGTGAGTTTGTTGTGTTGTTATGAGTAGCAATGTGGACATAAAAGGAAAACATTTGCTTTTGGTGAAGTGATAAAGGAGCTTGGTTGTGATCAAAGTGTTCTTGGTCTACTTGTGGAAGAGCAGAGTAAGGGAAGTGTCAGAAACACAGATGGAGTACAACATGTATAAACACGGTATGCCTGCACACACAGCTGGTGCAGTCCTTCACTAACTGGAGGGCTTGGTCCTGCATTCTTCACCAGAGAGGAAAGTGGGCAAAATCTCATGCATCTTTAAATCAGTTAAATGTCAGCTGGAATCAAAACCACTAAAATCAATTAACTTAAATACAGAGTTACCACAAAATATCCCAGATGACTTCAGGTTGTGCTAGTGTATTAAATGTGTGTTTTCTCCTTCACTTTCTGCATTTCTTCTCATTTTAACTCTGAATGTATACCTGGATTTGTGGGTAATAGCAGTATCTCTGTAAAACTCTTTGTCCTGAAATTACTTGTACCTAAAGGTAACTGCTGCCTTAATTTGGTTTTATTTTATGATCCCTATTGAGTCTTTATGAAACCAGATCCAAGTTTGGTGCATTTTAAAAGCAGAGTAAAATAGTAGTTAGCAATTAAAGACTATTCACTTGTGTTTTGTAAATGGGGAGAGATTATCAGGTTCTGTATATAGGTATCATATTTCACATTTTTACATTATTCATGTTTCTTGGTGAAGAATTTCTCAGCCAATTTAAACTAAAATGTAGGGATTAGATTTGTGAGTGCTTAGGGGCATGAGAAATGTCCAGAAAGGGAGGGTTCAGCTATGTGACGTGTGAAATACCAAAGAGGCTGCCTTGGAGGGTTTATCTCCTGCCAAGTAGTAAACTTGAGAGAGAAAAAGGGAGAGAGAGAGAGAATGTAAGCAAACCTGAGTAAATGCTGAGCTCTGTGGCTGGCAATTAATAAAGCAGAGAGGATGGATCAACCATACTACGAAGCAGTCCAGTATACATCTGACCTCAAGAAACCTGCATGGAAGGAAGTGAATGTTTGGCCATGCACTGGAAGGAGCAGCAGCGGTTCTGGAGTTTCCTTTTCTTGCCCACGTGTCTTTCTTTGCCTCTCCTTATTGTGCCTGATGGGCAGTCTGCTGGGGCATCCTCAGTGTCTGGATTACGGGCCACCTTTCCAGCCCCCTTTTCACTTGGAGTTCTGCTCTGCCTATGAAAATTTTGGCTGCTGTGACCAGGAGAGAGACAACAGCATTGCAGCAAAATACTGGGACATCATGGATTATATTGATCCCCAGAGGCATAAGCTGTGTGGAACGTACATCAAAGATATCCTGTGTCAGGTAGGGCAGAAAAATAGTGTCTGTATCCTATGCTGTGGGCTGACTTGGGGGTCAGTTGTGGTTCTGATAGCCTCTTATAGCTAGCTGTGTTGTTGAAAGAGAGATGTGGGAGCATGGGAAAAGTGGTAATGGGACCTAATCCTCAGCGTGCATTTTGTAAAGGGCTTTGCATAAGGTGCATCACTTTGTGGTATCTGGCAATATATAGTGGCGTTTACGAGCAATAATAATTTATGACAGCATTGCCCAACTTGAGTAATTATGAGAGTCCTGCTGCTCTGCTAACTTTCTCATAACAAAGGGGAGAGTTGTAGATCAATATTTATTTTCTGCTTGCAGCTACTAGATGCTGGATTACAAATTCTACAGGATCAAATCATATGGGAATTATCAGGCCAAGTGTTTGGATCTCTGGACCCCATGAAGGATATGTTCTGATTGTATTCCTGCTGAGGATGCTCCAAATGGCGTGGTTGTTAAAGTAGAACAAAATTTAATAGGCAGTGTTTTCACACAGCTGCTGCAAGGTCCCAAGGCTTCAGTCACTGCATTTTCATCAGTACTGTCTGCCCTCTGTCCACCTGGCTTACAGAAACAGGCATTGTGTGGTGAGAAAAGACCAAAGGCACTGTTCTTCCTGAGCTTCCTCCCCTTCTTGTTATTAGAGGGCAGAAGTGACCTTCTGTTTTAACAACTGTTAGTCACACAAAGCTGCACTTACTGCATGCCAAAACACAAAGCAGCCAGAAGACACACATAATCTTACTAAGAATGTATAAAACTCTTCTTGTTAATATTTCCTTAGCCCTAAAATATTATCTATGTACCAAAATATTTCCACTCTCCTTGGATGCTGACAGGATTCTGGCATATCCTTGGGGTGGGAGGAGGGGCATCCTTTCAGCACCAGGGCTGAAAAAAGGGGCATCAGGGTTGTTAGTCATTTTACAGTTGGTAAAATAGCAAAAGATGGGTTACAGGTCTGAGCAGAACCACCAATCTTGCTGTTATGAAGACTTTTTTTACATGTTGCAGGTAGAAAAAAAGACTATAAAAATGTGCTTATTGCCTCTTTGCTCGTTCTGCAGAGCGTAATTTAATTTTGCATTTGTTGTAGCAAAAAACCAAACTCACCCTATATATTTTCTTATATATTTTCAAAGTAGTAAGTTATTACTCTTTTCATATCTCTCTAGAGTAAGAGTGCTGTTAAATCTTTGGAGGGGAGCTTGTGATTGTGTTATGTGTTGCTTTTCCTGTTTGAGTTGGTGACAACCATGGAAATAAGGTTGCCTTCTCTGGCAAATATTATTTGACTGTTGAATTAGTGGAGGAGCAAAGATCTACCAAATGGTTTTGCTTCAGTGATGCCACTTTGCTGGATCAAATTGTTACTGATGTGGAAGGGGCGGAAAATGATGACATCTCTTTTCTACCACCTCCACAGTATCCTGATAGTTTGTAGTCACTACCTGTGAAACGTTGACCTTCGTGCCACATCAAATACAACAAGATAGATGCATATATGCGATCAGGATGTAATTGTGCCAAGTGCTTATTTCTGCTGTGTAGGACTTCAGATGGCAGGACTTCAGATAAACTGCTGTCGGTAACAAGTGCTTTTATTGATATTATTTGTATGGAACTTGGATTGCAAAGATTAGACTCGCAAGCAGTGTCAGACAAAAATAATATTTTTAGCTTTTGTCTTTTGACAAAGCAAATTTCAGGAAGGAGGTGTAGGTTTTTATTGATAAACTTGAATTATTAGTAGCTGCTCTAATTTAGTGAAAACAGCATTATTTCACATCTTTGAGGGAGATCAGAGTAGTAGCGATGCTCTGCAACAAAGCAGCTTGTTGTCAGGTGTTCCTTCAGTGTCAAAACCAGCAGACAGTAAAAACCAGACAACTATGGTGTTTTGTGGGTGGGTTTTTTTGTTTGTTTGTTTTTGTTTTGTTTTTTTCCCCTCCCCCTAGCCTTCCTGGTGTGGTAATGAGTGGTGTCCTGAGGGTTACACAGAGGAAGATGGTTTTGGCAACTACAGCAGTCTCACTGGTCCCACAGAGCCAGGAAGGATGCCATGGAGTGCATAGAGCTTGGTAGTGGAGCTAGAAGATGGTTGAATGGGGATTTCCTGCTGTCACTCTAAACCAGATATGTTTCTCTTGAAAACTAACAGGGTAGAAGAGGCATCTAAAGGAATCTGGCTCTGCTGGTAGAGCTGCTTCCATTTGCATCTGGCAAGATCTGGGTCTATTTTTGCTAGCTACACTTGTTTTAGGCATTTGTAGGCTGAGAGTTTGACCCTCAGCTGAGCTCTTCTATCATTTAGCTTAAAAACTGAATATGGAACTCTGAAAACTGCCCGTAATGTTCCTACGGAGATGTTGTGCAAGTTGCACGGCCATAACAATTCCCTGGATGCAAACCTCGCTACATGCGCTAGACCAGCTGTTTGGCCGCTGGCTGAGAGGCTATTTCTCTATGCAGAAAATTGCTACAGGAGAGGCTTAAAAAACCAAAAAAGGCCAAGTAAGCCTTGTTCAAGCTAATTGAAAGCTGTGATATTGGCATGGGATAGGAGCTAGTGTGAGGAAAGCAATATACTTTTAAAAGCAGTTTTAATCTGAGGCCTGACTTGATTGCTGAATGCGCACTCTTTTTGCAGAGAAACAATTACAAAACAGCAAAGAAGTATCAGCTTAATCTTAGCAGCTTCTTCTTCCTCTGCTCTATAAAGCAGTGGGGTTAATTGCATCGTTTCATGCATGCTCCGGTGAAGTGAAAGCAGACAACCAACAGTAACTGCAAGGCCACCTAATCCTGCGAGTTCACGTAGATCCTGAGGAACGGCCTCCATCTTGTGTGTCTTGCTGGGTCTGTGTGCTGCAGGCATTGTTTGCCAGGCAAGCACTGTGGGAAGCCCAATGGCTGGAAAAGCACGGCAGCTGCTCAGGGGCTGCGCTTATTTAGGAGGATGAACTGTAAGACCCTTATCCTGCAGACTAGTGGCAGAAGACAGTTGATGGAGCTTGGAAGTGGTGAGAATATGCCTTGTTTCAGAGGAAGCTGTTTTTCCTTTTCTCTTTTTCTTCTCAGATTGCTAATCTGGGAGCCGGACTCTGCTCTTAACTTCTTGAGAGAAATTAAAAATGTTTTCAAATATGTTAATAAAGTAATCACTTCTGAGCAGAACGGAAAGGAGCTTTAGACTGCAAGTGACTTGTGCACAAGGGAGCAGTGAGCCAGCTGCAGCTGGATGTTAGTGGGAACAAGGGAACTTCCCAGGACTTGAAGTGCAGCACAGGTTAGGCTCAAGTCTGCTCTGCCCCACCTTTCCTTGGTGACACCTCATCAGGCTGTCACCTCTCCTGGTCTACCAGTCACTTGAGATCAGCACCGTATTTTGTGAAAACTATCATATAACTATAAACTCAAGACATTTGGGGATTTGCAAGTGTATATTGGCAAAAGTGGAGAAGGTGAGCGATGGTTCATGGACTTGGTAAGTGTCAGGGGAGGAATGTGCCAGCCAAGTGTTGCTGAATGCCTGCACCGAGGCTGCTCTCCTTCAAGAAGGTGAGAGCAGAAAGGCACTTAGGGCCTAATGGTGCCCTTCCTTGTTCTGGGAAGACCTTAAACATGGGAAAAATAGTGTGGTTCTGCCATCTGGGGCTGGGTTCAGGCTGCAAGGACAGGCCTGGGGTGCTTGGCTCCCTTTTGCAGGCTGGGGACTTCTGATCTGGGAAGAGGAGGAGAGGTTCCTTACAGACGCGATGTGAAAGCAACAGAAGCCAACTTGTTCTGTGCAGCTTTATAATCAAATGGTGCCAATTAAAAGTGAGAAACTTACTACACTATCCAAGAGTTTGAAAGGGCTTTGCTACTTAGAAGTCATATCTGATCTTAGTACGGCCAAAAGCCTTCAGGCTCTTCTGTGAGCAAAGGTAACAGTTTGCTGTGCTAAGTTTGGAATGAGGGTATGTAGCCTTCAGATTAAATATTCTGGAAAGGCTGCTACTTGCACCAAAAAAAAAAGTCAGTGCTTGTATAACTGCCCCAGATTTGTTTAATGACTTTTGTTTAACAAAGCAGACTTGTTTAATGAGGTGGAAAAAAATACTAACGTAATAGTTCTTCATTCTTCAACTGTTGATGTACTTACCTTCCTACATATGTGCCCAATAAAAACTCTGGGTAGACTGTTTCAGGCTGCTGGCCTGAAAACCAGTAAAATAATATTTCTGTAGTATTTAGCTCCTTCTGTTTTAACTTCTGCAATTTTGTGCTGGTTAAAATAGAGGTGGGATTTTAATGGAAATATTTTATAGAAGTTCTGGCCTAGAATTTTTGCAAGATAAGGAATTTAAATCTAGATACAAATTAAAACACAATGCCTGATTTTCTGTATTTAACCTCTATTTTGCACAGCTAAAAACTTAATGGTATTTGAAGGGACATAATTTTTAGATGCATAACACTTGCAAACGTAGCCTGCAGTATTTTCTTCCTGAAGATCACATATAGAGTCAATGGTAGCTACACGAATTGCTTAAGATGATACTACTTACTTGAAATAGTTTTAAATCTCAGCTATAGTCTGTTTCAGTGATACTATGCATGCAAGAATATCGCTGAAGTTAGCATTAGACCAAAGATTAATTTAGCCTGTACATTTAACCAATGTACGACTTGTACCTACAATTTCATCTAGCAGAGTTTCACCTCTTTTTTTTTTTTAACCTAGCTTCTGCTAGCTTTATCTAATGCTCCCTCATCTTTCTTCTAGGGGAAAGGATGAACATGCATCTTCTCAATGTCACTTGTGCTATTTACAGACCACTGTCAGGCTCCTGCAAAACTGCTCAGTCCCATCTTAATTAGCTGTTCTGTATCTCTGACAGCCCTTGTGGATTTGTTCCCCTCTGCTTTTGGAAAGAGGGACAGTGTTGAAGGTGTGGGTGAACCTGTACCTGTTTTGGTTTCTTTCTTTCCTAACACTCAGTTAGACCTCGGTATGGGCTTAAGTGGCTTAAAGTAAAATCTTAAAAATATCTGGAAAAGGCAGTGATGCTGGCTGACGTGAAAGGTATGTCCAGATTTGGGACTGCTGGTCTGGAGAAGTCTGAAGTGCAAAGGCTAACATTCTTCATAGTGCAAAGAGCTGCTGCAGTGAGGGAGTTAACAAATTCTTCTCTCAATCTGTTAAGAACAGGTTACAAAGTACCTAGTTCAAAATCTATTGGGGAAGCTAAGGGGAAATGTCTAAAAGCAAAGGTAAGAAGAGAAATTGCCTGTCACTTCCTTAAAAACATCTAGTAATGGAGAATCCACAGCCTCCACAGACATTCTTCTGTTGGGAATAATTTAGGTGCAGCTGATTACTTTGATAAAGGAAACAGCTACTGACCTCTAAATCCCCTTTAGCAGTGTTCTGAGTGACTTTACACTACTCCAGAGATGACTCATTATGTTCTCTGCCTTACTAATTTTTCATTTTATTAACTGATTTGCTTCCATTAAGATGTCTTGGCTTCTCCTGGATGTGTGTGCACAGCCACATATTTAGTTTATTTTACTTTCTAGGAATGTTCTCCATATGCTGCACATCTCTATGATGCAGAAAACCCTCGGACACCTCTAAGAAACCTCCCAGGACTTTGTTTTGACTACTGCTCCGAGTTTCACTTCCACTGCCGCTCTGCTATCAGCCTCCTGATGAATGATAAGCCCATCCAAGAATGCTGTGAGACAAACAAGACACACTTTTGCAACCTCCTTCACCTACACGATGAAGACTACTGCTTCCCCAATGTGCTGAAGAACACAGCCCTCAACCACAACCTGGGCTCCGTGGTGGAGGACCGCAAAGGCTGCCTCCAGCTCTGTCTTACCGAGGTCGCCAACGGCCTGAGGAACCCAGTGCTCATGGTGCATGCGAATGACCATACCCACCGCATGTTTGTAGCTGAGCAGGTGGGCGTGATCTGGGTCTACCTACCTGACGGCAGCCGGCTGGAGGAGCCCTTTCTGGATATTAAAAGTATAGTGCTGGCGACGCCGTGGGTAGGGGATGAGAGAGGCTTTCTGGGGATGGCTTTCCACCCCAGGTACAAGTACAACGGGAAGTTTTATA
The DNA here is from genome assembly GCA_011801015.1 of Ardeotis arabs. Taxonomy (NCBI): domain Eukaryota; kingdom Metazoa; phylum Chordata; class Aves; order Otidiformes; family Otididae; genus Ardeotis; species Ardeotis arabs. The sequence continues at coordinate 28,456 of JAAGAY010135064.1, forward strand.
TCTATTACTCATACATGGACAAGAACCGAGTGGAAAAGATCAGGATCAGTGAATTGAAGGTTTTGGCATCTGATGTCAACAAAGCTGATCCACTCTCAGAAAGGTAAAGTTCATGTTGAATGCTATTGTATGCCACGATGAGAAATTATTTTTTGGTCCCTGTCCTTCCCCCTTGCAGAACCTGCACATTCTTAGTCACCTTGGTTCAGGTGTGTGACTGGTCTGCTATGAAGCTACCAGAGACAGGTTGGTTTGAGGCTACACTGCAAACTAGAAATGAAACTGAAAAGAGGACCCAGGACGTAGGCATCCAGGTTGTCTTCTCTCTCTTATCTTCTTGCCTTCTAAAGGGCAGTAATAGCTTTAAGCCTAATCATGGAACTAACATCTGCCCTGAAAGTGTTTTGTACTGTAGGAGAACAGGGATCATAGAATCATAGAATGGTTAGGGTTGGAAGGGACCTTCAAAGGTCATCTAGTCCAACCCCCCTGCAAGGAGCAGGGACATCCCCCACTAGATCAGGTCGCTCAGAGC
>JAAGAY010135065.1:0-82896 GCA_011801015.1 Ardeotis arabs
CAAAATCCCTTTGTTTAGGTTAAATAGAAGCATTTTCTTGACAGCGGCTGAGATTGCTCATATTTTTCTTTCTTTGTCCTGCAACTCTGTGAGGAGATGGCGGGTTAACACCCCAGCCTGGCACCTTCACCGCGCAAGCTCTCCGGCTCACAGGGCTGTGCGACCCTCCGGCTCCTCCAGCTCCATCCCCAGCTGCAAGAGGGGCTGACAACTGCTCCAGCCACTGAAATCCTCAGAAAACCCTCTCTGACGTGGAAAGGGTTCCTGTGGGACACGCACGCCTGCCTTCCACCCTCTTTCACATCCCAAGCCGCGGGGCTTTTGCCAGGGTTCCCTGGGACTGCGCTCCTCTGCCTTTGCTGGTGGTGGTGCCAGAAATCGCTGTGGATTTCTCCAGCTGGTGTCTGAGCCGTCGGTGGGTGAGGAGCTCTGCTCTCCCACACCCATCCTCGGTGACCTGATGTCCTAGTCATGCACTTGCAGAGCCTTCAGCAGCGTATCTGTACGTGGTTGACACACAAACATGAACCTTTCTCTTCTTGTGTCTTTTCCCACCTGAAGAAACCGCTTGGGCTGTTTATAATTCGAGTGTGTGCAGAGAGAGGGGCTCTTTGTTTTCCGTGTAAATCTGTGGGTGTCTGCTTGCTTACCTGCGAAACGGAGCCATTTTGAGGCTTGACATCTTTGAAAGAGGCTGAACCTGTGTTACTGAAGCGGTGAAGTTATTGTGTGATGTTGGCCAGCTTTTCGAAACAGAGTATTTGAAACAAATCACGGCAACGGGCTGGATGTGTCACACATCTGCTCTGTGTGACCAGAGGCTTCCCGAGCCTCAGCAGTGACCGCGGGATGAGCTGGGGGCCCTGCTGCTTCTGGACCACATGTGACACCGGACTGGCTTGGCCGGGAGCTCCTGTCGGATGCTCTGGGGTCAGCAGCCCATTGGATGATCCGTGGTGGTACCCATCCTGCCCCGGCTCTCGTGGGAAGTGGGGACCTGGACAAGCCCACAGCCACAGGCTGCCGTGTTCCCTCCTCCTCTCCGCGCTGATGAGCATCTCCACTGCTCTGCAGCTTCCACCATCGCTGCTGCTCCCGTTCCAAATCAGCAGTTCACTACACACCATCTGTTGATTTTAATTTCCCATAACTTGTTTCCATCTATGTGCGATTTGTACTTTCATTAATTGTGCTGCTGAGTCTCTTCTTCGATGAGACTTGCTTCGCAGTGGGGAAATTGTTGTGGTTTTTCCCCTCTGTCCAAGCTGGTTTTGTTATCCACAGAAATGAGAGCTTTTGTCCTTTGAATTTTGCTCTCTGGGCAAGTCTGGCTTAGACAGAAATCTTTCAGAAGAGCGATGCCAGACCCATTTGTGCAGAGCTCCATTCCACCCTCAGAGCCGTACTGAGCACAGTCTTTAAGAAGATCTTCCTCCAAAGTTTGCCTAACCTGCGGAGCAGAGCCCTTCAAAGCCGTCGCAGGGGCAGCTCTCCCCGGCTCTGCTCCTGCCCCTGGGTGCTCGCCCATCTCCCCGGCGCTGGGGCAGCGTGAGAGCTTTTCACCAGAGCTTTGCACGCGTGTGTGGTCCCTCCCGGCTCTGGCGCGTGCCCCGCTTGCCTCAGTTCCCATGGCTGTTTCACCAGGTGGGGTTATCGCCCCATCACAGTGTTTTAGGGACAATGTGGAGTCTCCTTAGCCCATCACCCTGGATGGAGGGTTGATGGCCGCTGTCGTTTTCCCTGTCTCCATCCTGAGCCTTGGCACAAGCCGTGGATCAGGGCTCTGAGGTGTCGAGTGTTTCAGTTCTCCACGCTCAGCGCGGACTCAAGGATGCAAATGCCGTGATGATCCGAGTTAGTGCTGCTTTTTACGGTGTGTTTCCAAGGCAACTGGAAAACCAGAAGACCACAAACACACACGCGGTCCTCTTCTTCTGAGACCTTATCCTCCAGTGCGCAGGTAAACGCTCTCGGTGACATTTTCAAGCTGTTTGAATGCTCATCTGAGCAGTCCCGCTGTCCCTGCCTGGACGGGGTAATTGCCTCCTTTGAAGGCTGGGAAAGCCAGCCAGCTCCACAAACGGCGTCGCTTTTGTTCTTTGAATGTTTTCCCCCCTCCCGCTGCCTTGCTTGGAGAGCAGTGATACCAGAGAAAATAAACCAAAAATATAGATTTTTCTGGGAGGGACAGGGAGCTGTGCTGGTGCTGGGAGGGCAGGAAAACTTTCAGAAAGGGCAGGAGGGGAGCAGACAAGGACGGAGCAGCTACCCCCAGGGAGCTGCTCCGAGGCGGCCGTGGTGGATCACGGGTATCCCACACCCACTACCCTCCTGGGAAGGCTCCTTGGTTGATTTCCTTTGGGATTTATGGGAATAGCTGTAATCTAAGATTATGGGATTAATTAATCTGAAATAATCTGCAAGGTGGGAATTTTCTCATGGAGTTTCGGTTTCCGTCTTGGAGATTGCCTGTACAGGTGTTGTGCTGGGATTTGGGCACCAGGAGACCAGAAACCGGGAAGATGGCATTGCTGGGAGCCTGGTCCTGGCTTAGCACAGCTCCGGGGGTTTGCAGGAGAAGCTGGTGTTTGGTTGTTCTGCCGTTCCCCGTGACACCAAATCATCTGCGCCTTGCAGAGCCGGCTCTCTGCAGAGAGGTTTGCCAAGCCTGCACCTTTTTGAAGAGACTTTGGTGGTTTGCACTGCTGTGCCTCTTATTAAAATAGTACTGCACCTGGCGAGGATGGTGAGCTTTCTTCTTCCCTCCGGTGCGCTCGTAAATACGGAAATCTGTCCTCTCTGGGTTGGCTTCTGGAGAAACTGTTGGTTGGGGTTCATAGTGGAGAAGTGTCCCAGGGCAGCGTGGCAGGCTCTTGCATTGAACCTAGATTAAATGACCTTAGATTAAAATGAGAAGGCTAACAACCTGGCCCAGAGTCCTGCTTTCCTGCCCAAGCCAGTCTTTGCTCCGTCGGGGCACAGGAGGAGGGCCAGTCCCAGGGCTGCCGTAGGGTTTGACCTTACTGGTTCTTTCCTTCCTGTTTCAGAGGGTCTGGCGGTGGGAGTTGGATTCGGGGCTATTGGAAAATCCGCGTCTGCGACCTTCCAAAGCGCGAGGTAAGCCACAACGCCGCTTCTGCTCTGCATGCGTCAGGTTTTGTGCGCGATGTTGCCTCTCGGAGGTTGTCCATCCATCCCACGTTGCTCCATGCCAGGGTGGTTGGAAAAGCATTGATTGATTGAAACTTGTCTGGAAGCACAAGTGTGGGCAGGCGGAGCAGAAGGAATTCCTAGTGCTGGTGCATTTTCCTAGTGGTTGTGTTTGTCAGATGTAAAAAAGGGTTTCTGTCGTCGATGCCTGGTGTCTGCAATGGTTCTGTGTTTCCGCCTCGCTGGGCGGATCGGTGGAGCTGGGGTGGCTGATGGAGAGAGGCAGCACGTGTGGGTACCTTGGCTCCGGAGGAGCTGCTGGCACCTCTTTGCGGCTGGCTTTCCAACGGCACCCTCCTGCCCCGTCTCCTCGATGTGCTGTTCCCAAATGGTTTTCTTTTTCTGTTTGAATTTTACACCTGAGGCTCGCAGCATGCCACGTTCTCTTCGCCCACTGTAATTTATGTGGTTTGGGGACACGCAACATGTTCAGCCTGTGGAAGACCTGCCCAGCCCTTCCGGCTCATGGATGGAAGTGCCGTTACGTCCCAGCCGCCTCATCCCTGCCCGGTGATCCCTGGGGCTGGTTTGGGAGCCCACAGCCTTGTCCAGCCCCTTCTCTGGCCGGGCAAAAGCTGTGCTTGTGAGGAGCCCACAAAGACACGAGCAAAACCTGCTGTGCCCCGTGCCCTATTACGTGCCTGGGTGATGGGGGACCCATCTGGGCACCGGGTTGTGTCGATGGCAGTGGACACCGTCCAAGTTTGTGGCGAGAAAAGCAGGATACACAGCTCTAGGCACTGCATTTCCCTAACCTTTTGAAATAAGTATTTTGAAACAAAAGGCTCTTCATGAAGTCTGTAGAGGCTCTAGAGATGCTCAAACAAAAGGACTTTTTTTTAATCAGCTGCTCAGTAGAAGCTAAGAAGCCAGAAGCAGCTGGTTCTTTCTCTGTGTTTACAACAGCATTAATCATGTGAAATGAAAGGTGGAGTCTGTACCGTGGAAATACCAATGCAAATTTAGTCAGCTGCGAGAGGAGACAAAATAACTTCATTGCCATCAATCTGTCACTGTCATCTGTGGGCAGCCCAAAAATCACTCGGTGTAGCTGCTTCACCGTGGAGCTGTTTGGAAATACCCAAGAGTAAAATTTTAGCTGGGTGAATTGTGTTATGTGGACAAAAAATAGCAGTGGAATTAAACTGGATGTGAGCTAATGTGAGAAATAGCGCTAAATCTTTGGACACATCCAGAGGGGAAATTGCTCCTTGGCCGACCTCAGCTCTTTGGGAGCACGACAGTGGTGATCCCCTCGTGTCCGTTATTTTGAAATAGTGTTTTAATGAAACGGCTGCGTGACTCGCTTTACCTCCTCCGTTCTGTTTCTGCTCCCCCCTGGGTGTGACTAACCGCGTTAGCGCTGAGCCGGGGGGAGCTGCCTCGCCGGAAGGCTTTACTCCTTCCAACCTGGAATCGCACAGAAGTATTTATGAACGCTCCGGCGTGCTCGGAGCCCGAGCTGACGACACAGACGCCGGGGGATGCTGGCAGCGGCTGGTGGATGTTTCCAGGGCTGGCTGTGACTTGCCCACGCTAACCGGAGGAGCTTCCTCGCTGCCTGGTGCTCAGTGAATAGGTGCTGGCTTGTTTTGGGGAAGCGCTGCCCCATCGCGTTGCTTCCAGAGGGGCGAGATCTCGGGAGGAGCCTGGATTCCTTCCAGCTTGCTGTAGGGCAGTGTCCTGAAGGGCTGTTTTTGGAGGCATGGGCTTTGCAAATAAGCAGTGTGTTTGCTCAGAGATGGGTGAGGAAGATGACTTGGACCATCAGCTGCGGGTGAACCCCTGCGCGCCGAGGGGTGGGTGCTGCAGTGGGTCCCTGCCTGCCCCCGTTGTCCGTCGCGGTCCCACGTGCTTTGCTTTTGTCACGTCGCACAGCAACGCTCCCCACCTTTTTGGGAGGAGGGTGAACACCCTGTTCTGATCCCTTGCAGGGATCCTGCGAGGCTTTTCCTGCACCGGCAGTGGGAAGGTTTCTTGGTGCCGCCTGCCCGTGGCAGGGTGGGTGCGTGTGGGGCTGTGCCAGTGCGGAGTTCGGGCCCGGCTGACCGTGGCCAGGGACCCTTTTGGGGTCTGAAAGCACAGCGGGGCCGGGGTGCAGAGACAGGGCTGGCTGGGAGCCGCGGGGGCTGGTGAGCGTGGGCAGAATGGCGCAGGTGTAGATCCCCAGCTGATGGCCCAAGTCAGGGGGACGCTTTGGATTTTGGTTAAAAACCAAAAACTGTTGATTAGGAAGCAGGGTGGGATTCTCACCTTTTAAACCACCCAGTGCTTGGGTATGCTGGAGGAGTGACCTGTGCCATTCCTTGGCCCTGGTAGGGTGCTGCCCCTGACCTCGGGCTCCTCCATCCGCCCCCATCTCCCGGAGCATCTCCGTGCTCCCTGCCCGCTCATCCGTGTTTCTTTGCTGCCACCGGGTGTGCAGGCTCCGTTCCTGCGATCTGGCTTCTCCGTGCCTCCTCTCCGCCGGTGCCGGGGCTGGCCCTTGCCGTGCAGCCCCTCGCCTTGCCAGTTGTCTCTGTTACAGCCCCCGGCGTGGGGGGAATCCACTTTGTTTGGCCCGTTGGGGGATGCGGGCGAAATGCGGTCCCGCACCTGCAGAAGGTGAGGTCTCAGCAGTGGGGCTGCATCTTCGCTTCATGCACGTCGGTGCTCCTTCGGCTGGGCAGCACGCTCAGCCTTTTTCAGAAAGGTGCTGTAGGGTTTTTGATGGTTTAGGATGAGCTAACATCTGCTTTCGGGGTGTTTGCCGTGGGGGGCTGAGCTGCTGCTCTTCCTTGGGCGGGAGCATCCCTCCCTCCCTGCTGTGGGACCGCTGTTCGCCTGCCCGCTTCCCTCACAAGGATGAAAACGTCGGAAAGTCCCACAAATTGGAAACAGGACCAAGCTGCTGCAGTGACAGGAGAGGAGCGAGACCCAGAGCGAGGGGGTGCCGGGGCGGAGGAGCGAGTGCCCGGTGCGGGGCACGCAGGGAGCCCCGGGAGAGGAGGGTCCCCTCCAGATGTGAGCAGGGAGGCGTGAGCTGCTCCTGGCTGCCTTCCAGGCAGGAAGGTAAAGAGAAGGGCAGCCATGTCTTAAAAAAGCTGGTTTGCCTCCCCCTCTTTGCGTGGGGGGAGGAAACCCTCTCCACCTTGTGTGGTTTAACAGGAACCAGATGGGCCGGAGCTGCTGAGATCAAGATGGGGCTGAATTTGCGTGCACCTCGGCTGCTCCGGGGATGCAGGGCGGGCAGGGGTGCAGGCAGGGCTCTCCAACGCTGGTACACTTTGGTGGTGGCTTCCCTGGGGCTGGGGGTAGGAAGATGGGAAGAGAGGGGCCGGGGCAGGACCCCACTTCTGGCCGCACTCCATGCATCTCCATCCATCGGGGCTGCGGTGCAGGGGCGTTGGCATGTGTCGGGGTGGTCTCCATCTCTCCAAGTCCTTGCTGTGTCTTTTGAGGACAGAAGCACCCACCAACGAGCCCTGGGGGGACACTGAGCCGCTCATCCCATGGGGGTTACGCCTGCGATGCTGGGCAGCTGCGAGGTGGGGTCTGGGGCTGGCAGGGAGGAGATTCCATGTGCCCGCTCTGCCGTCTCATCTGGAGCACATCCCTTCCCTTGGGACCCGGCTGGATGCTGCTGCATTGGCACCCCGGAGCCCGCAGCACCCCCACTCCCAGACCCCCTGCCCACGCAGAGCTCGTGCCCTGGCTGGGAACACCAAAGCTGAGGGGGAGATGGGGTCCCTGGGGACCTCTCTTTTTCTGTCCTTCCTATCGGACACACTTCCTTTGGGGATCAGCACAAGGGGCTGGTTATCCCCTCCCATGCTGCCCTGCATCCTGCTGGTGCCTTGGTGTGATGCTTGGGTTTGGGGGGAGCCCAGGGGAGCGGGGGGGTCCTGGGGGAGAGCGGGGATGCAGGAGCCTGTTCTGCTTCGTGCCCTGTTAGAAACCCTCCGTGTGCTGTTTGCTCTCTGAAAGCAGGAGGCAGCTTGTAATCGTGTTGTGTCAAGCACACAAAAGCCAAACCTGTTTTCTTACAGAGCATTGCTTCTTCCTGCAATTTTTTTTCTATCAAAGAGGAATTCACCATAAAATTCGTTTACTTGGTTGGGATTGCAGGAACTCCTGAACGTACCTGCCTTATACTGCAGACTGAACAGAGAACTACCGTAAAAAAACTGTGCCAGTGTTTTGCTTTTAACAGGAGAAAGGTTTGGGAATGTCTTTAGGATACAGATCCCCTGCCCCGAGGAGGCAGACGGAGGGCGAGGACTTCACCTCCGAACAGCAGCCGGTGGGGGAAGACGGGACGAACCGTGAAAGCAGGACAGTTCCTGCGACCAGTCTCATCTGTGTGGTGAGTGGTACCTGGGCTTGGATGGCTTCTTAGCTGGCTCTTTGGCAAGGAAAAGGGAATCTGTTGCACAATTAACTTTAAACCAGTCTGTCTCTGGCCGATCTGCTCCTCTCTAAGGAGTCACAGCGCTGTGTTTCCAGGAGTTGGGATATTCACTGCGTCGCTGGCTGGCAGCACAGGCAATGGGCGATTTCCTGGCTGATGTTCCTGGTTTTCCCCGGCCAAGCTGCTTTCCAGCTGGGATGTGAAGCCTGGGCACTAGGGATGCTCTTCCAATGGAAATAACCCACGCGCTGGTTCCCCCTCGAGCACGGCGGCCGTGAAGAGCCGCAGCGTTAGCTCGGTAAGAAAGCAGCCTTTGTCACGGCACGGGGCACAGTCCGGTCACGAGGGACAGTGCGTGCCGGAAAATAAAATATTAAAAAAAAAAAAAAATTTCAACTGTGGCAGCATTTTCAGGTCCTGGGTAACGGGTGAGGTCTAAGTTTGGCAGAGGGATCGTTTAGTTTTAATTTCAGCCCAGGGCTGGAGCTCCTGGCCGAGCGGTTGCGCCCGCAGCCCTTTGACTCTGCCGTGCGATTCCCACGGCGCCCGGCTGACCATGCTGCGGTGACAGGGACTTCTGCCTTCTCTGAAAATGCCTCCGTCTCCTTTGGCGTGCGTTTGCGGTGCTTGGTTCGCTAAATACCTCCCCGTGCGATGGTTTGAACAGCCGAGCCCAGTGCCCCATCCCCGTTTATCTCTTATGTTCTGGTTTTTGTTGCTGGCTTGTCTCTGCCAGCTGCTCTGGGCACATTCCCTGTTCCCTACATGGGTGGGGCAGAGCTGCTGCTCTACTTCTTCTGTCAAAAAATAGGAGATGAATTAGGACAGTGCGGACCTGACCGTTACAGTGAATAACTTGGCTGGTTGCCGGCAAGAAATATCTGCAAGTCCAACCCAAATGGAAAAGACAGAATAAAACACAGATGGGATTTTACTGCGCTCCTCCTCTCCAAAAGTGTGTTTTTATTTTTAAATCCATCCCTGTTAGAGGGGTAGAAAGCTCACATCCCTGCTGATGGCCAGGGCAGCGGATGTGTCCGGCGCAGTCCGACACCGGCGATTTCCACAGAACACGAACACGGCCGAGCCCGCGCCGCTCCCATCGCCGGCTGCTGCTCCTCTCCCATCCGACACTAGGTGGTAACATCCATGTTCCTATTGCCTGTTCTCCCAGATCCGGGCTGGTCCATGGGCTCGCACCGCTGCAGGATGAGCCCTGGCGCTAGCGGGACTCCCAAACTGGGCTTCTTGGCTGGCAGGACGCCGAGCAGAGGGCTGCTCGTGCAGGTGCAAAATGTCCAAATCAGCGAAACCGGTATCGAGTTAATGCAGTGAATTACTTTGAGCAGATGATAAAAGACTGGAAGTTTGAAAAATAAAGGGAAATGTTTTGGTAAGCTGTGGGTGGTCTGGGCACCGCACCCTCCTAGGGTCCCGCGGATGCGGATAGTTTAGAGAGGTTAGAAATGGTGAGGGGGAGCTTTTGGCAAACCTCTGCCTAAGGACGAGGCCGAGTGCGTTTCGGGGTGGGGGCTGCGGGGTGCCCATTGCTCTCCCGATTTAAAGCAGAGGGAGTTGCAGGGGCTCTGTTCTTGGCAGCCTTCCCCGCACGGCTGCAGAGCTGTTTTTGGGGTTCGCGTCGGAGGGTGAGCCGGCGGAGGGGGACCCTGCTGCGATGTCATCCCCTCAGCACCCTGGGCACAGCGCTGCCAGGGCTGGGACCCTCCTGGGCGAGGTGGGTCTGCACCCAGCGAGCTCCTCTCACCTAAACCCCAAGCTCTGTGGGGCAGGGACTGGTTCCTTCTCCCCGTCAGCAGCGCCTAAATCCCACAGAGGGGTTTGCTGCATCCTTGTCTGCCAGCTGCGGGTAAGGTTTTGTCCGGGGTCTGAGCTCTGCTCACCGCAGATACGAGGAAGGGGAGAAGTGCAGAGTTTTGTGGGTGTCACGTTTAGCGCGGGCTTGCAGCATGGTTTGCAAAGCGGTTTTGGTGCCGAGGGACCGGCGCGTCGTGGCACCGGCGCTCCCCCAGCAGCCCACCTGCCTGGCTATCTCGTGGGTGAAAGCTCTGCTTTAGGGCAGCTGGAGGGCGGCTGGGAGCGTGGAAGTGATGTAAACAGATATATATTTTTTCTTTTTTTTTCCCCCTGATGATGATGGTGATGTTTCCTCCACCGCAGCACAATGGCTCCCATTCATCGGCCCTTTTGCTGGGAATGCTGGCCTTGTTTTGATCTGTTGTGCCCACAGATTGTTTCCTGTCCAGCTTTGGTAAAACAGACAGAAAAGAGGCTTCGAGCTGACAGGCAGACTTTGACGATGGTTTGGAAAATATTATTTCATGGGACAGCCTGTGCCTCCCACGCTGTGTCTCTCAGGCTGGAAAAAAAAAAAATAGGCTTGATTAATGTACGGAGATTGAAACCAGGCAAAAATTTTATACTGTGTTTTCTTTGAATGAATGGAAATCATTGTGGTCTGAGAGACAGCAGAAGACACACTGGGTTTTTCTCTCGGTCGCACACATGCGATCTCTGCCCCTCGCTTATGAAAGGATCCATAGTGCAGCTAGTGAAGAGGTGGGAGTCAAAATGGGGGGTCGGATCCCGGCGTCTCTATCGGATCCAGGTCGTGCACAGAAACACCTAATGGAAAAAAAAACCCCTGTTGATGGCAGGCGAGGTGGGGCTGGACGGGGATTTCCACGTTTCCCGGGATCCCAGACAAATGCTGCTCCTGCAGCCAGGCTGCTCCTGCCTGGGGCACAGCGCAAAGCCGCTTACAAAACCAAACTGCTGGGAGATGCTTATTAAGCACCTTTTAATTAGCCTCTCCTGAAGGTAGATGTTTGTTAGTACGTGAGAGTTAATGAGCTGGGTAGGTTTCTCGAGGGCTTTTCTTCTGGGAGCTGTGGCGATGGTACCAAGGTGCGTTTTCAGCACGGCTGGTGTGGGGGAGAAGGGGCCTGGAAGGGTTTGGTGAGCCACAAACGGGACTGTGGCTCCTCAGCCGCTGCGTTTCTCGTCGTGGCTCATGAACCTCAGCAGGAGCGGCTGAGAGATGGAGGAGAGGAGGCTCCTGCCAGCAGCCACGGCCTCTTCCCAACGGAAGCCTCAGATGCAGATGTCCCAGCCCCCGTCTGCGAACGTGTGGGTTGGCTGTAGAAGAAATGCACAATTTGGGCAGAGGAGCAGGTCTCGGTGCCGGATGAAATGAGGCTGTGTGGGTGTTTGGGAAGCGCTCTCCTCCATCGCTTGCCGGGAGAGCCGGGGCTACGGTTTGGCAGCGAGGGGACAGACGCCCCACACGTGTGCTCCTGCCAAAGCCTTGTGATTCTCTCTTTGCCCATCAGAAAATGTTTTGTTGTAAATGGATATCACAGCTCTTCTTGGCCGTTAGGAGAAGGAAGTGGGTGCCTGGAAAGCAAGGTGAGGTGGGCTCGAGCTGCTTCCCCAGCCGGAGAAGTTTGCAGAGCTGTGCTGGATCCCCCTCCCAGCATCTCTGTCGCCTTGGATGGAGCTTCCCAGCTCCCGTCTGAAGCCGTAGCAGACGCCACGGGATTGCTTCGATGAGCTCTGTTTGCAGCGTAGGTGAGGTCTCACGGAGCAGCCCCACATGCACAGTTGAACGGAGGATGGCCATGACCTGCGGAGCGACGTGGCCCCTCTTTCCGCTCCTTATCCTATAAACAGACTTACACCACCACCAGACAGAAGCCAGACTGACCGCGATGTCTTGGCTTCATCCTTTATCCAAGAAAAATTATCATCTGCGTGAACAGTGAAATCGGTGTGACACCAAATGCGTTCTCCCAGAGCAGCGCCGGAGCTACCGACGGCTCCCGTCATCTTGCGTGGCCGGGTCTGCGGGACGGGCGAAAAAAAATGTGGTGGGAAAGCTGTGTGGCCTGCAGTGTTTTTGTTGAGCTGCCTTCAAAGCTACCAGATGCTTTCCTCACCAGGAAAACATTTGTTCTCCTGCAGTGCCTGGATAATCTATCGTCCTGCTAACAGACCCGCTTCCCGTTTCGGTGCAGGGCTGGGGAGTTAAATCTGGGCTCTTACGGCACTTTGCTGCTCGGTCCCTGATGGGGGGAGGCACAGGGGGAGCAGAGACCTTGTTTTCCAACCTGGGACGGGGAGCAGAGCTTGAACATTTTCCTGGTCCTCCAAAAACGTGTCTTGGTTTGGTCACGGCAATCCGGGTGGCTGGAGGCTGCGCTCAGGGTGAATTTAAACTTGTAGGGGAGACTTCCACACTGCAATCCAGATCTCTGGACCCCAGCAAGGACCTCGCCTGCCTGCAGCACCGTGGGTCCCCCGGGCGATGGATGGGTGGTGGGAAGGTGCTTATGTCCCACCACTGACCAGATGCGGAGGGATCCGTGCCGAGCCCCCCTGACAGAGGGAGCTGGGCAGAGGCTCCGGCTGGGAGAGCAGCTCTTGGGTAGCTCTTGGCAGCAAACCATGTGTTGAATGGTTTACCTTGGCCTTGCGATGCTGGTCCTCCCTCCTGCCAGGCTGGGGAGGTCGGGTGGGTCCGTTCCCCCTGTTCCCATGCAGCGGTGCAGGGTTAAGGCTTGGCTGTGGGGCAGGGGGGCAGCAGGCAGCTGCCCTTTTTGGAGGCCGCTCTCGGCCGGCGATGCCACGGGGGAGCACGTGGGGATGCCGAGGAGGGAATGGCTGCTGGGACCCGGAGAGGTGCCGGGCAGGGGTGAGGGACACGGGGAGCATCGTGCCAAAGCAGCCACCTTGCAGGAGGTGGAGGACTGCAGGGAAAACGGGTGCTTTGTGCTTCCCGTTCAGAAACCAGAATTCAAGGCTCCGCAGGAGAACCCTGCCCGAAGTGGTGCAGCCTGTGGCGGAGCCAGACTGGGCAGGATCCCTCGGGCTCATAGCTTGTGTCCACGCGTCGGAGGCTCCTTCGCTGTGTCGGTGCCGGCAGGTTTGGTGGCACCGCTCCTTCCTCTTCCCTTGCCTGTCCCTTATCCAAAATGGGCTGTTGGAGAGGCCCTGGCAGCCCAGCTTCTGGGGCTGGATGGGTGCTGCAGCCATATTTATTGCCCTGGGTTGGAGGAGAAGACCTCCCCATTCTGCACGGAGGTCTCCAAAGCCTGGCTGGGAGCCGGGCTGCTGGCTGCGAATCCCTCGCTGGCTGCTGACATTTACATCACCATTTGTATAAATAGTCTCCCCTCCTCTTCTCTCTCACTTCTTCCTTCTCCCTTACTCAAGCGTCTAGACCGAGGAGGGTTTTTCGTTGATTTGTAATACTTATGAGAGACAGCTGGCCTCCCAAACAACATCTGGCTCTGTGGAAAGTCTGTGTAACGGTTGCGTTCTCCTCTTTCTGTGGTGGTCATTGCGCCTGCAGATCCAGCCTGAAGGACAGGGGATGCCTGGAGCAGCTCACACGTGGAGCTCTTTGGCTTTTCTGGGAGAGGGTTGTGTGGGGAGCTGCCCAGCCCTTTCCCCATGTGTGCTGTTGGCCAACTGGATGGTTTCTGGCCAAGCTGCAATGGCCAAGCGGCCCATGGTGGCCTTGCAAGAGGAGAAGGCTTCAGCTCTATGTTTCAAGAAGCTGTGAATGCACTGTAATGCTTCCCAGGGGCACGGCTCACCCCGCACCCTGTTAGAAGTGAGGTGCTGATGGTTTTCAACACAGCCGTGTTGGGTGTCTGCGTCATCCTCTGGCGTTTTGTGGGAGAGCGGCACGGGAGGCCACCCAGAGCTGGAGAGGACCACGGAGGGGTCCTGGGGCCGGCTCTCTGTGGTGTCGGGGCCGTGCGTGATGCTCTGGCAGGGAACAGATGGCGACGCAGTCTCAGCGGGCGCTGTAGAGGACGGGTTGGTCGGGCGGTGAGCTGGGTCTGGTGAGGTCGAGCTGTGCCAGCTCCTGCCCTTGAACCTGGTCCCCGATGGGACGAAGCATCGGGTGCCGCTCCCTCCCCGGCCCCAAAATTCAAAACCTGGCAATCACGCATTCTCCTTACTGCAACGGTCTCTCCTGCCCAGCTTTGATCTGCAAAGTGCCCCCATTCAGTTCCTGTTCACCTTAAAATTAAAGAAAGAGGGCAAAGAAAAAAAAGCAGAGAAAGGAAAAGCTGCTATCCGTATCTCGGCAAGATAATGCCAAACAAGGCTCACTTTGAACGCCGGGTTCGGTCTCAGCTGCCCCAGCGCCCTGCTCCTCTCCGTCGCAGCCTGGTTTAAAAATAAACCCTCCGCGGAGCAAAAGCCGTTTGAATGAAGACGTTGTTCCTGTACACGGTGCGATAATGGGCCCTTTTACAGCTACAGCTGTTGGTAAATTGTTTAGTTCCAGGTTTTCGGGCCGTGGAAAGGAGCTGCTCTGGTGCTTTCACGCTCTCCCCCAGTGCGTTTTAGCAGCGATGCTTCAGGAGAGGGAAGAGGGGAAACCATTTCAGCTTGTGATTTGAAGATTCCTACAAAGGGGAGGGGGTTGGCGTTTCCGTATGAAGCTATAAACATTAATTGGCAGGTATTATTGGGAATTTTTATAGGTGAGCCATAATCCCAGCCCTGCTTGTAGACCACCCAGCTTCTGTGTGTGTTTCATTTATAAAAAAATATTTTAATAACCTTTATAAGTTTCTATATCTCCCTCCAGCACAAGCCCTGCCCGAGATCAAAGCAGCCGCATTGTTAAATCCTGCTTTATTTATGGGTGTGCCTATGCGAAGATGTAAAAACTCAAGTTTTCTGCAGCCTGATGCTGTTTAAAATAGAGTTAACGAGGTCTCACGTGAGGGTCTTCTCAAGGTATTTAAAAATAGGTGCTTCTGACTTGTAGGGTCTGAGCTGAAGCCTCCTGGTGAGGTTGGAGTTGGCAAGTGCTCCTCAGTGGCTGCTGGGGAGGGACGTTCTTGGGTTCTTCTCAAAACAGAGACATTTCCGTCCAAGCTGTCACCTTTGGGAGCCGACTGACAAGGTGCGAGCTCTCGCCGTCCCCACGGACTCTTGTTTTTATGGTCATTGCCGTTCTGCTTGGAACAGCTTGGTGGGATTTACAGGGCTCGGGGCAGCCCCTGATGATGCCGAGCTTTCCTCCGAACGCGCTGCTGGAAAGGGGAAGACGCTGCAAACAGCAGTGGCGAGGGTCCTGCCGCTCTGCGTGCTGCTTAGTGCTGCCTCCCCGTCGTTGTCTTATGGACGGGGAAACGGAGGCAGGGGCGGGTGCGTGTCGCAGGGGCTGAGCCTCTCCCAGTGCTCGCCCACCCGTCGGCGGCCAGAGCATCCTCCGGCCTCATGCTGCGTCCCCACCTCGCCGCCCGGCTGGGCAGAGCTGGGGACCACCTGCCGGCTGCTGGGAGCCGATTTGTGTGCGGGTGAAGTCACTGGCATCGGATTTGGGAATATTTGGGCCTTGTGCTGGTCTCTTTCCTTGGAGATGAGTTTACCCCCAGTAGATACAATGGGGAGATGGTGCTGGGAATGGGAAGTAGTATTTTTTGTCTGTTTACAAGCATCTGTGAACTTTTTAGCTAGGTAGACCACCACTGTGCAAATGGAGATGTTTCTGTGTGACGGATTCTGCTTTTCGTTCTGCGCCGCGAGAGCAGGAGGAGGGCCAGCGCTCCCGGCCTGCGGCTTCTGTGGAGGTGGTTTTGCAGGGAGCGAGCCCAGCGCTCAGCCACGTCTCCGGCTGGTTTTACAGATACCAACCTTGGAGAGCCGGAGCCGGGCGAGGCTTGGCCGACGCTGGCCGGATCCTGCGCTCGCAGGTCGCGTTCCCGCTCTTATCTGGCAGCCGGAGAAAGCGCCGAGGCTCCGCCAGCCTTTCCTGGTGCGCAGGGGAGGTCAAACCACGGCGAAGGAGAGGAGAGCAGGAACACACAGGGCTCGTGAAACGTGGCTTTGTGCTTCCCCGGTCGGGGGAGATGTGAACTTTTACCCTGTGCGTGAGCCTGACTCATAAATCAAACAATTACAGAAATAACTGCGCAGATAAGAGTAAAGATTTTAAAACCCCGCAGGAATAAATAGCCGCTAGACAATGGGACCCCTCCGTGCGATCCGGCCGTGGATACGCGCCTGCCGTCACAGAACAACGACCGCTGGCACAGCCGCGGTTCCTATCGCTCATCGCTCGCCCCGGCCCGTGTTGAGGTTTTGAACTTGCTCCTGCCGGCAGCCGCTCGCGTTGGAGCACGGCTGGAGGGGTGGCCGGACTCGTGTCCTTTTGGCTGAGCCTCCCCTGACTTTGCTGGGACGGGGAGGAGATGCCGCAGCCCTGCGGGGCATCCGAACCCGGCCTGGCGGCACCGGGTGCCCGGAGCGATGACCCTCGCTTGCGCCGTGCATCTCGTGGGATGTTCTTGCACCCTTGGCCGGCTGCATTCAAGGGCTCGCCCACCTCTGCGTGACACCCTGAGCGTTGTGTTTGCTGTCGGTTGAAGTGGGATTTGGGAGGGGAGGTAGGAAAGAGCCTGAGCGTTCATGCCAGTCCAGCAAAGACGTGTGTGCCGTGGGCAGGACGCAGCGCACACGGACACACAGCAGGTTGAGGGAAAGGAAAAAAAAAATCCTACATGTTTTACCTGAGTGATGTAATCTGAAGATGGAACCAGCTCAGGCATGGGAATATGTTTGGACCCATCCGCATTCCCATCATTTCGGCACACGGGATGCGGCCGGCCGCATGGCGCGGGGGCTTCCCCGTCCTGCCCACCCCAGCCCTGCCTGAGCTGAAGTTTGCCGGAGCGGGGAAGAGGGTGGCAGCCCCATCCCGGGCTGGCCTGGCACCGCTGGGGATTTGTGTCGGAAAAGCTGGAGAATTTCTTGCTTTTCAGCTCAAGTTCACGTCCTGGCTGCCGCAGTCAGAGGGGAGAGCAGGTTTTACGACCTTGAACTTAGCTTACGTGCCTTTGGGATAAATTAAGGGTAAAATTTCCTAAAATTGTAAATGTTTACTGCGTGCGGATTCAGAGCGGTGTATATTTAAGGCTGGCGCAGGGCCAGGCACCAGATGTGACACAGCGCAGGCGGCACGCTGCTCAGCAGCCGGGCGGTGGAACGGGAAGAGGGAGGGAAGGGGTAGGAAGAGGCACGGAAGCGCCAAGCGCCGAGGCGTTGTTTCCGTCGGGATGTGCCTGCTACGCGTGGTGTTAGCAGAGACCCGACGCGAGCTTCTCTCTGCCTGGGAGCGGGCTGGTGCTCTTCCCCCAAATTCTTTCCTGCTGCTCCTCCTCTCCCGTTCCCTTCCCTTCAGATGCGCTGGCTGTCTTCGGTGCCGTTTGGAAAGCGCCTTGCTTGCAGCACGGTTTGGGTGGAGGCTCTGCTCTTGACTTCCAAATGAAAACCGGGCGCCTGGTTTGGTTTTTTTTTTCGGATTTCATTCAGATATCGTTTCCAATCCATCTGTATGTCTGCATAACTTGAAAATTCTCCTGTGGCTGCCGGCCCGGTGGTTTTGGTGGGGAGGAGAGCTGGGGGCTCTCGGGCTCAGGGCATGGTGTGATGGGCGGCGAGCGCTGCATCCCCTGCCCGGGATGGGTTCCCACATTATTCCATGCATTTCTGTGTCCCTGCGGGTGATGGGACTGCTGGCTGCATGCAAGAGGAGGAGGCACAGTAGGTTTGTATCCACTTTTTTTTTTTCCCAAGTGGTTTTGAGTGTTGGAGATGAAAGATAAGGTATTATCAAAGGGCACATCTGCGGGAGTAACATCTTTTTGCCTGCTTTTGCGGATTTGGCCTTTAAAACGCGCTGGGGTCACCGGGAGCCCTGTTGCACCCGTGGATGGGTCAGGCTGTTTCCTGGGGACTGGAGCCTGGCCTGGTTGGGCATCGGGGCTGGTGGAGGTGGGGGGGACCGCTGGCCACCCCTCTCCCCCCCCCCACAGCTCCCCGGCCGCCGCCTCGCGTGAGAGCGTCCCGCGGGGCCGGGGCAGAGCGTGCCACGGCTGCGTCGAACAGGTAGGGCGGGTACGGGGAAACGCTCCGGGCCCCGCGCTGGCCACGGAGCTCCTTCCCACCTGCGAGCCCGGATCAAACACCTCGACGGGCGGCCCGAGTGGGAGCCATGATGTAATCTTGGGAACCCAAAACAATCGGCCCTTTCATGGCAAGGCGATAACAATCAAAACAGTATGTAAGGGCCTGCCATGCAAGAATACACATGCACATTATACACTGGAGGGAACTGAAAGCCGCAGTGAAAAGGGGCTTGTTAAGAATATGTAGCCTGCTTTCATAATCAGTTTGTAAAAGAATAGGCCCTTGAAAACAAGGGTTTAGGCTTATAGAAGGCTTTCTGTGCCTTGACCTTGCAAATATGCAGAGATGCCAACTTTTTTTTGAAAGTGAACTTGGAGTCTCCCAGCGTGGTGCCATAGCAGTTGGCAGGCGAGCTGGGGGTAGGAGGTCCAGCCCCGGTACGTTCCCGGGGGACGCGGAGTCTTTCCCTCTCGCTGTGAGGACCTGATCCTCAGCGGAACTCCATCAGGATGCAACAGTTTTACTGTTTCTTCCTTAAAACTGTAGCACCAGGCTCTGCTGCAGAAGAGGATCAGCCGACGCAAGGGCAGACCCATCCCAGCGTCGCTGGCTCTCTGCAGAGCTGGCATGTAGGTGACACACATCCTAGTGGGGTTTCTGCTCCCAGATTGAGAACCTTATGGAGGATGTCACTGCCATCTCCCCCCTGGTTCAGATGGGGAAGTTGAGGCAGAGAGCTGGGAAAGGTAACGTGTCCAACACATGTTGGCTTCTTGGTCCTCAGTGCTTCCAAGGACACCTGAGTCCGTTGTGCTCAAATGGAGAGGACACCCAAGTGACCTTCCCACGTTGGCCAAGGTGCTGGTGGCAGAGTCTGGTGCGGTTTCCCCTGGGCCGCTCTTTCTTGAGACCAAAGTACGTTTGCAGGTTGGGGCTGAACCACTGGTTCTCCTCCTTGTCTGTAAAACGTCTTCTAGCTGCACACGGGTGACCAGACAGGCTCTGCTTCTCACAGCTCTGTATCAGTTATTCCCCACCTCCCTCGCTTTAGGGACCCTAACGCCGTTCTGATGATGGCTGCGTTGGCTCACGTCCCTGTTGCCATCCCCCCCGTGTACCGCAGCTCGCCGTGGGCTCCCGGAGGTTCGGCTCCCCTGGGCCAGGCCCCTCCAGTCTGTCTCCGTGCGTCTGTTTTACAATGTGTTTCTTTGCAGCAGGGGAAGCCTTCCAAGAATCCCCACCTATTTCCGTAATAAGGAGGCCTTTGTTTTCCCCATACACAATGCAGCTTTGATTCGGGTGCTTTCTCACCAACCGCGTTGTCGTGAACTCGACACGGGAGCTACGGAGAAGGTGTGAGGTGTGCGCGGCTCGGCGGCACCTCTCGGGGGAGAGGAATGTCCCGCGGGATGGTTCGGTCTCACGTTTGGGGTGGCAGAGGTAAATCTGCTTTGCCTCAGCACCCGGCCGTCTCCCGAGACGCTGCGCTGGGCAAACAGGGGTGGCCCCTGAGCGGCGAGCGGAGGTACCCTTGGTGCAGTGAACCGAGGGAAAGCAAATAGGAAGGCTTATGTGTTCCTGGCCTCCATGTTGTCACGGAGTTATCCTCATCTTGATGGGATTAGTGTCCCTGGGAAAGGCTCAGAAGGCCCCAAAGTCCAAGAAACGTCCAGGCAGAGCTGCGGTGGGAGGAAGCGTTGAAAGAACAAGTGATCCTAGGGGTGGGGGAACGTGGTCTGGATGAGCAGAAGACCTTTGCGGGGACGTGGAGGGGCTGGAGGCCAGGAGATGACCAGGGGCACAGGTCGCTGCCTCCCTGCCGAGCCTGGCAGGTCCCTGTTGGTGTTGGAGCACACCTTGACCCCTTGCACATCACGGCACATCGCTCACCAGACCCACGCGGCATCGGCGCTGCCGTGGAGGTGGCCCAAGCTGTAGGAGTGGGGCCGGTTCTCGTTTCGGGGAGCCTTGACAAGCTTTGCTGGGGGGGTGCATGGGAGAGAGGGGAAGAGAGCAGGGGCAAACCCACCCCTCTGGGCTTCTCCAGGATTTTTCCCTGGTTAAATTCCCCTTCCTCCTGCCCCTTGGGGTTTCTCTCCCCCGGAGCTGCTGCAGGGCGAGGGGTCAGCACGAGGTCCCTGATCCCGGCGGGACCGGGGGCTGGCAGGGGGCTGGCCGCCCTTCCCGTACAGCCCCCCGCATTCACACCTCCCTCTCCCACCCCATTAATTTGTTGTGGTCGGGGCCAGTAATAGCTGCTTTGTGCGAAGGCGAGGGAAGGAGGAGGAGGAAAAAAAAAACCCCAGCGCACAGACAGCGGCTCCAGTGTTTTCGAAAAGGGATGTTTTTCCCCCTCCGTCCTCTCTCTCTTTCCCTTGAATAATGTTTTTGATTGTAAGAGCCTGTCCTGCTCAGGGAAACCCGCAGCCTCTCCCCCTTCCCCTCCCCTCTTCTGTAAACCCTGGTAGAAGTTTAAACAACCCGGAGAGATTTTTCTCACCAGTCTTATTTTACTAATAGGAAACAAGTGTTTAAGGCAGCGAGGGGGGACCTGACCTTGCGGAGAGGCGCTGGCGTCCGGCTCGGAGCCGCGCGCCGGGGCAGGTCGCAGCCCGGCACCTCGCTGCCAGAGCTCTGAGCCCCTCGGGACGGTCACGCTTTCGGTGATCCCCCAGCTCCACTGGCACACGCTGGTGAAACCGCGATGGGAGAAACGCTCCAACCATGGAACAGGTTACGGTTTGCTGTCATGGAGCCCCTTGCATAAAAACCAGCTCCGTTTCTTTTGGTGCTTGCAACATTTTTGTTCTTGAGTGAAGGAGGAAAAACCCCATATCCCGATTTCCTCCTGTGCTGCTTTGCTGATGGACAGGGCAGCTCTCGGGTGGTTTTTGGCTCTGGAAGTCCACCTTTCCGAGGATGCGAGAGGGGGAAAAAGAGAGAAAGCAAGCGAAATCCTGTGGCTAAAATACACTTTTTCTCTAAGGACGGTGCCGGAGCTGGGGTGGGTTACAGGACAGGGACCGGCTGCCCCGGGGGCTGTGTCGGGGCCCTTCTGGCAAAGCCCCCCAGGAGGGAGGGACCCCAGCCCTCCGAGGGACCCATGAGCCCGGGGCTGCCCCAAAGGCCAGGGTCCAGGGATGCTGCGGCTCCCAGGAAGCCTCGAGTTGGAAGCACCTCATGGGGCCTCCCTGGACGGGTCCCTCCTCCATCTGGTCCCTCGTGGGGGCCGGGGCTGGCGCTGGAGCTGGTGAGATGCTGTGGAGCTCTTTGAAGGTGAAGTTTGCTGTGTTCATGTTGACTATGGGCTATGACTAGCCCCGGGGCTAGCGCTTCCAGTCAAAAGGCTTATCTTTAATAATGACTTTTTATTTTCCCCAGCTCCCAGCAGCCTACCCCAGGCTATGCTTTCCACCTTATATATATGTATTTGTGCTTTTTTGTGTTGATAGGAACTTAGCAATCGGGATTGGGATTCAAAACTTCCCCGAGGGCCTGGCTGTCAGCCTGCCTTTGCGCGGTGCTGGGTTTTCAACGTGGAAAGCGTTCTGGTAAGCTGAGCTCCTCTCCGCCTGGAGAAATGAGACCTCTGCCAGCAGCTCCTGGGGAGCGGGTGCCTACGGATTTCCTCCCCGTATCCCTTTGCGTTGCTCCGTCGCTGGGCTGCCCTTGGGATGGGCTTGCTCCAGCCAAGAGCCCCTTCCCGCAGTCTCTGTGGAGTGGAATTACGCTCCCGACCTGCCGCGTTCCCTCCTGGCCTCGCGGAAAGGTGCTGGGAGTGCTGCTGTTTTCCAGCTTTGAGGAAGGGCGGTGAGTGCTGCCCCGCTCCCTCCACAGTGCCTGAGCTCAGCTCCGAGCCCCCAGCTCCCGTGGGACGCGGCGATGATCCCGGAGGGTGGTGAGCTCCCAGATCCTGCACTAAACAATTGAAAAAATTAAAAAAAAAAAAAAAAAATTATTTCATTTTTTTTCTCTCACTTCACTCCAGGCTGGATTTCCAACCTACTTTTTATTTTTTCTTTTCCCTGAGGTGAAAAAGCCAAGGGCATGAACTCTGCGAGCGCAGGGCTGCGTTCCTGCCCGCGCACGTGTGCTGGGCCGGGTGATGGATGGGAGGGCAGGGGGGCGGCTTGGAAACCGCTCCCGCCAAAGCTTTGTTTTCTTTTCCTCCCACCCGCCTCCAATTCAGTAAGCGCAGCCGGTGCTGGGACTTGCACTGGGATTACTGCTGCCGGGAAGGGAGTTCCCATGGTCCGGAGAGTTTTCTGCATTAAACAGTCCTGGAGGGAAAGAACATGAGAGGGAAAAGCGCAGCTTCATCCCGGTTGAGGCTGTGGCCAGATGTCCTCTTTGGGAGCGAGCTGTGCTGGTTGGAAATGTTTCCTCCCTGACCCATCCCTGCAAGCTGGATCCCCAAATCCCACAAAGCTGTTGGGGGAAGGAATCGGATCGCACCTTAATTCCCTTGCTAGATAAATCAGCTAGGTCAGGTCAGATCACCTTCACTGCCTGCTTGGTGTGGCCGGGTGGCCGACCTCCTCCCCGGTGTGGTGGCCTGAGGGAAGACGGTGGGGACAGGGAGCTGTGGAGCCCCGGCAGCCCTGCGGGAGGGTCCCCGGTGGCCTTTAGTCTCCTTTTTCTTCAGGTACGGGCAGCTGAGCGGCATGGTGGAGCCCTTAGCCGGCATCTTCGGTGCCTTCGCCGTGGTGGTGGCAGAGCCTCTCCTCCCCTACGCCTTGGGCTTTGCGGCCGGAGCGATGGTCTACGTGGTGATGGACGACATCATCCCCGAGGCACAGACCAGGTGAGACCCCCTCTAAAGGCAGAGATTCACGGGGGGATCCCTTCCCTTGCCCGGATGAGGTACAAAGCAGCGCTTCCCTCATCCGAACAGTCAATCCCGGCTCCCAGGAGCTCACGCCCTCCCCTTTTCCCTTTTCTCCCTGCAGTGGCAACGGGAAGCTGGCGTCCTGGACCTCGATATTAGGGTTTGTGGTGATGATGTCCTTGGACGTTGGGCTCGGGTAGGGCAGCACCCCGCTCCTCAGGAGAAGACTTCAGAGCCATTTGTCCGGCGGCATTTGGAACTGGACACGCGTTATCCACTAGACTTTTTTTTGTATATATATGTTTTTTTTGGATCTGGTTTGGTGTTGATTTCCTATAATTTTATATCTCTTCCTCCCCTCCAACGTCACGTCGGTGGTTTTCAAAGCACAAATTCGGGTGGTTCCTCGCAGGTCCTGCTTTCCTTTCGCCACCAGATTTTCTTTCCCTCTTGGAGGGCCGTTGGACGACGCGTCGGCTGGGCTGCAGGTCACCCTGTCCTTTCCATTCCGCGCTGGGCTGGTTTCTCGGAGTCAGGTCGCTCTGGGTTTTGATCGTCTTTGTTCTGTAGAAGATTAGAAATTGACTGTTGGCTGTTGAAGCTGGTCTGTGGTTAAGTACCAAAGCATTTGAATGGAGTGAACTCCTTAGATCTCAATTTCCGCACTTTTTTGGAAGGCAGGTGGAAGGCATTAGGGCTAAGGTAACCCGTACAGCACTCTGCGGGATCGCAGGTCGCCCGTGTCCTGCTGGGCCTTGGGAATGCTTTAGGGTGTCAGTTTTAATGGATGCAAATAGTTCAGGCAAATAAAAATGAAATTTCTTGAGATCTCTGTAAGAGGGAAACGTCATTTTTCCTAAATTTATCTCCAAAGTGGAGCTTTGTTCCAATACATTGTGTCCAATACCTTGAGGTTTTCTCTGGAAAAAAAAAAACCAAGACAGAATATTTGTGTTTTCTAGCACGTACTCTGTGAAAAGGCGAGGTGTGCTCATTTGCGTCGTCGCCGACGTGCTGCCTGACGGCTGTACAGCCGGCTACGTGGGGCCGTGACCGTGTCTGGCCTTCCCCAGCGGCCACTGGTTTATGGCTGCTGGTTCCAGTGGTTCCTGACTCCCCGAAGAGCCAGCGCAGGCTTTTCCCAGCCGTGCCCTGGTCGCGCTTCACTCTGCGGAAGAGCCCCGAGCTGAGTCAGGGCCAAGCACGCCGGGAGCCCTTGTCTTCCTGGATGAAATAATCCATCAGGGTGAATTAATTATCCCACCTGAAGAGCAGGAAACGTGCGCTGTGCGTACCTGGCTCTTCACCCTCCGCTTTTCCAGCGTCTCCTCCCTCGCAGGCAGGATTAGTCCCTTCCTGGCTGAGGAGCGAGCCCTGCCCGTCCCTGCTGCACGCTGGAGCGGAACGCTGCAGCTGGAAGGATGCTGCAAACCACACCTCCCTCTTCACTGAGGGTGCTTCTGTCTTCAGGACAAAGGGGTTCCTTAGACCCTTCCGCAGGAATAACTGGATCGCCCGGCTGCTGCCTGCGTCGCAGTCCCCCCGTGGCCGCGGGACTGTCGGGGCGCGGGGGCTCAGGGACCACCGTCTGGTCCTGCTGGAGAAGCTGCAGGAGGGGCAGCCAAAGGGAACAGGCTTGAATAAACTAAGCTAGAGCCATGCGGTTTTGTTTGGTTCTTTTTTTTTTTTTTTTTTTTTCTTTTTTGGGTTGGATTTCATTTGTATTCATTTATGTGTCTCTCTGGATGATACAGAACTACTGTTTGCCAATGGATTTGACCTTTTAACTGTGATCGGTTTCAATAAATGGGAAATTCAGAGTTTGCACTGATTTATTTTACTGCCATAAATCCATATATTTGCTTCTCCTCCCTGCATTCTGCGAAGTTTCTCTTCTCCAGCTTAACTGTTCCTGGCTTGTCACAAGAGCCCTTTGCCCCTGCGCCCGGTGTCCCCTTCCCAGTGCCACCAGTGGAAAGGCTTGAGCAATCTCCCACCACTCTTTTCTTATTTGATTTCTGGTGTGTGGTGTAAGCTGGTACAAAAAAAAAAAACCCCGTGTTATACATTTAAAGGCAGCCTTGTAACCAGTTTGCAGTGAGATAATATCACACAAAGCGTTTAATCCCGCTCGGGTGTAGCCAGCTGCGATCGTGATGCGCTCGCAGGGAGCGAGTGGGGAGGGCCGTGCAGAAAGCACACACGAAAATCCTCCTGTTCTGTTCGTACCCTGGAGGGGAGTGAAATTACCTGTTTGTTCCTCGGTGTGATGGAAAAGCTGGCCAGGGGCCAGGCCTGAAATTATCTGTGGAAACGACAGCCGTCAGCGCAAAGGTGGAGTTTGGAGCGAAGGCCCCCGCGCAAGTGTGATGTTAAATCAAAGCATCAGTGCTGGCGATTTCTCCCTCTGCCTACTGATTTTCCAGTGAAGCCTCACATATACAAAATCTTTGGATTCTTAGGTTTTATCTTAAAACAGTAATAACGTTTTGCATTGGCTGGAGGAGAACTTAAACTGTGACTCTCCTCCATCCCAAAGCCTCAAACCCCAAAGTGTAAAGAGAAAGATCTTTTTCTAAACAGCGCATGTATGCGCTTTTCTGATGGAGTTTAAAAATAATCCCAAACCCGGTCTAGGTTTGTGCCCTACTTCCTGGTGCTTTTGTGGATGTTCCGGGGCTTTGCAAGCCCCGCTCGTGCCGGAGCGTGACCCGAGTGTTTAGCTGAGAACTGGAAAACCCCCCAATTCATCACAGCCCCGGAGGTGGCCGCGCTTGGCAGCGGGCGATGCTCGGCGGCGGTTCGGCCCCAGGTGCAGAGCTGCTGCCTGGAGAGCCTGGCCGAGCAAAGTCGCTGTGAAACAGCCCGGCAATGCAACACCGGGTGTGTTTTGCTGCTTTTCTGGTGTTTTTCTTTCCTTTCAGGGGCTGAAGCACCAGGACAGTTTCCTGCAGGACGGCCATGGGCACGGAAGGCTGTGGGGCACTCAGTGGCTGGCGAGGGGATGGTGGAGAAGCTGGGAAATTCCTCTGCCGGCACAAGAGCTGCTGGGAATTGTGCTCCTGACGGAGTGGTGGATGGAGAGGCTGTGGATAGCGTGGGCAGACAGCGCCGTACGCGTGTTTGCCAAGGGATTAGGGCTCTGGAGAGGGGATTACGGAATCGTAGAATGGTTTGGGTTATGCGGGGCTGTGAGCGCGCAAAGCAAAGCCTTGGGCTTCTCCCTCCAGTGATGCGGATGCTCCGTCCCGCCCAGAGCTGCGGTGCAAGGAGAAACCGCCGTCCCCTTTGCTCTGGGCGAATCCCACCTCGATCCCTGCCTCCCTGCGATACCAGGCGGCTCCCAGTGGGTGCCGAGGCGGCACACGGCATGACGCCCGCTCGGCTGCCGCTTTTCCTCCCCGCCAGCTCTGTCTCCCTGCCCCGCTCCACTCCCTCCCGGCTTGGCGAAGGCCACGGTTACGATTGTGTGACCGGGGCAGAGAACGCAGCCTTTCCCCACGCCGGCGCAACACGGCGTATGTCACCCCGCGCGCGGCGCCATGAGTCAGGCAGCAGGGTGGGTCCTCGGCGGGTGCCGGGTGCTCTCCTGCCCGCGCCGGGGAAGGCAAAGGCGGCTGCGGTTTGCAGGGCTGGGCGGGGACAGAAAAACCCCAAGCCAGGGCTTTGCACGCAACCGAACAATAATCCCATTATCAGGGCCCACGCCGTCAAACCAAACACGGCACCAAACATCACCCGGGCTTGCAAGATGCGCGCCCAGGGGAGATGGCAGCACCTGAGTCATCGCTTCTGAAGGAATGGATTTCACCTCCCTCCCCTCCCCTTAGGAAAGAAACAATTCAAACCTTCAGACAAAATGACTTCTATTCTTCGTACGCGGGCTTTGTTGTACTTGGCAAGGAGGCTGCAATTAAAGCCGAGACGCTCGCTCTCGTGCGCACGCATGCAGGCTCCCGGCTCCGAGCGCGAGAGCCAAAGTTCAGCTGCTCTTCCCGGAGCGCCGAGCCCATGGCGCTGGCCCTGCCCGGGCTGCCTCGCCTCGCTTCATCCCCAGCGCAGCCCCCAACCTCGGGAACAAGCCTGGTTCTGCGGGACTGGAGGGAAGGAGAGAGGTTATGGCTCAGGGTGCCCTTTTCCTAGGGTAGATGTTACGGGGTCGTTGAGTTTCTAGAGGAGATTTGATGCCAGTCTCTCTTTTCAGGTACCTCTAACTAGGTGAATTTGGTATCGCATGGCCAACCGCCCTCAAAAACGATGTCCTCCTGTCCGTGCGGGGTGGCTGGGACTGTAGCTCTTGGATGGTCCCCTGGTTGCCTTTCTCCTGGTTGCCTTACTTAAAAAAACCTTCATTTCAGGTGATGGGTAGAAAGGTGGCGGCTGCGGAAAGGTTCCTCTCTGCCGCCTGAGAGGGATGTTCTCCACCGTTTCTGGTGTATTGGGTGAGGTGGGGAAGGTGGAGACGAGGGTGAAATGCCATCGGTCCAGGAATGGCTCCGCTGCGAATTCCTCCATCTGGAGAGTTGTTCCGAATGGGAAAAGCAGGAAACCAGATGCTGTGGGATCTGCGTACTGCACAGCTCCCATCTTAGCACCTCTTTTCTTGTTTTAAGGCTTTACAGCGTGGAGGGCAGTCGTTTGTGCAGGAACAGGGAGAAAATATTCTTAGTGTGTCCTTGGTTGAGATTTCTGGGATGTGTTTCTGTGCCTTACAATCCTATGAGGGAGTTCTTGAGAGCAGGAAACGGAGCCTAGAGGTTTATTTTAATATAATCTTACAAAACACTGATGATAACTGAAAAGCCTTTGTGTCCAGAGCTGGTTTGCATGGGGAATTGTTTAAATCTCTCTCTCTCTGTTGCCTTCTCGTGTTCTTACAGGAACAACGAAGGCGTTGCAGACCCGCCACGCGCTCGTCTCGTACGATCCTTCTGCCGCGCCTGGAGCAGAAAACAAAACCACGGCCTGGATCTGCTTTCCTTTTACTGCAAAATAATTTCCCTGCCATAAAATTACCAGCGAGAGCCAAGGGAAGATTAGGTCATACGGAGAAACGCCAGTTGGGAAACAATGGAGGGAGGCGCTGGTAACGGCCGGGGTGCGGAACTCCCCACTGTCCCGGGCTTCCCCCAGGGACCCCCATCTCTGCCAGGACTCCCGCCCCCGCCAGGACCCCCATCTCTGCTGCGACCCCCATCTCCACTGGGACCCCCACCTCCGCCAGGACTCCCACCTCCGCCGGCCCTGAGCCCCAGCACTGCTCTCCCGGCTCTGTGCAGGATGGACAAACAGTGTCAGCACTCCCAACTCTTTTTATTTCCCTTTCTTTCCTATTTTAACCGTCCTTCTCAATCCAGGTAAAACACCAGCGAGGGCTGGAGCATCCCAGTTTCTCCCAGCCTGACGTTTCAGTCTGGGCTGGCAGTGGGACTCGGAGCCCGAAGCAGCATCTCACACGTTTGGTTTTCCCCCTTCTTTCCCAGGCCGTGATTTCTCCCGGAGCTGCTCTGCCTCCATCCCGATGGACCACGGCCGTACAAGCTCTCCAGAGTCTGGAGGTTCTTTTCCCGGACGTTGGAGTCAGCGGCCTGTCCCTGGAGGTCAGAGACCCCCGGGAATTCAGGGGAATAGCTTAAAACTTGTCTTGGTGCAGGTTTCACAAAAACCCTCCCGTTCTGGGCGGTGGCTGCCTCCACCCTGCAGAAAAAAACCTTTCGGAGATGGGGGAAACAAATCCAGACAAGGGGGCCCCGGGGCCTCCCAGGTCATTAAACAAATTAAGCTGTTGAGATCAAGGAGGCCCAGGTGACGGGGGTGTGAAAGCCCCCAGGGCCTCAGTAATTGCTGCAAAGGCAGCAGTGGTGGGTGGAAAGGAGACAAAGAAATTTGGGGGGATTTTTTTTCCTCCCATCCGGTTCCCCCTGGTGCAGCTCCAGCCCCGTTTGGTTTCACGGGGCACGGGGGCTCGGCCACGCTGGCACCGGGAGCCCGGGCTGGGACGCCTGACATGATGCTCTGGTCCAGCGAGGTGCTGTCCCGTCTCGGGGCTGGGATGGGGCAGAGGGAGAGACCCCAGCCCTCCCCAGTGGGCTTCACGTCTTTAAATGGCTCCAAACCCCTGCTCCTTGCTTTTGCTGTTCCCCAGGCTCAGAAGTTGTTTGTTTGGGTTTTTTTTCCCCTTGTGCAAATCTTCTTCTCTTCTGCTTTGTGCAAAGGTGAGCAGCGTCCACCTCCGTGCCAAAACACCGGTGTGGCGTTTCTAAACTTCTCAGAAAGAAGTAGAGGAGGTGCCTGGCCTCTCCTTTCAGCCAAGGAAAGATGCTGAATTCACACCCAGGGACCCCAGCCCCAGCTTCCCCAAGCCCCACGTGCTCGGTGCTGGCCAGCTTCATTTCTCAAGGACATCAGCCTTTCAGGTCCATTTAATTATTATTTGATCAGCGCTTCTCAAATCAAGAAATCGGAAAATACCAGCAGCAAACACCACCTTCCACTGCAAAGCTGCACGCCGGGAGGGGACGGTGTCCCTTCCAGAGCCAAAGGCTGGGTGTTCATCACAACCATTTCACGCAGCCAGGACCAGCTCCACGGGGCTGCTCAGCGCCATGGGGCTGAAGGACCCCATCTGCAGAGGTTTGGGACGCTGGCAGCGGGGTCTCTGCAGGGTCTCAGGCTGCTGGTAACGCAGCGTGGAAAATGCTGGTGGGACCCAAGAAGAGGTCTGAGGTTCCTTCTCTCTCTTTTTTTTTTCCCTCCCCCTCTCCGTGAAGCTCTCCGAAACAAGTGCTGTTTTATTGCAGATAATTTCCCAGCTGCACAAAGGCTGCCTTGTACCGCTGAGCTCCAGATGTTTAACATCTCACAAAAAAAAACCCAAAACCAAACCCCTAATCATAAGGTACCTGTTTCACTGGCGCACCAGCTGACCTGGACGGGGAGAGAGCTGCCTTCCTGCCTTCGCCTTCCCTTCGCCGGCACATCCCAGCCCTCGAGAGGGCAGATAATAAATACCTGGGGCATGGCAGGTGACTGGGTGTCAGGATTTGCGCCGCGCTCGTTTGGGGCACAGGGGCTGCGGAGCCCAAGACGGACTCGGCAGGAGTGGCTGCTGGTTTTCACTAAATCCTTTTGCAGGGGCTCTCTGCACTGGCTCAGCCTCCGACAGCTCTGTTTGGGGGTGCCCACGGGCAGGGCCGTGGGTAGGAATGCCTGCTTCCCGCCTGCGGCTCCTGCCCGTGGGAGATGGGCATCTCCGGGATGGGCAATGGGAGCAAGGGGCTCCTGGAAGGGTTCCTGCCGGGGATTTTGGTGGCTCTGGGGACAGTGGTCTGCAGGTCTGGGTTGTTCCCAGAAGCCTGGGGTGTCTGGCTGCCCTCTGTGCCGAGGTTCTGCCCTCGCAGCGCCGGAGCTGGGCTCACCCAGAAGATGGTCCCAGGCCCCTGCTCACAGCTTGGGACGGATCCTGCAAAGTCCTGGGGGCTGCGGTCCTGCTGGAGAGCGGGTGCCTGGCTCCTGCTCCATCCCCACCCCATTCCTCCGACTGCAATCCCTTAATTGTTTCAAAAAGGCACATGACAAAAGGCAGGAGATAATTACAGCCCCTTGCTCCCCCCTTATCTCCGGGGAGAGCGTGTTGGGCAAACAGAATACAGAGAATTAATTCTGGCGGTGGCCGAGGCTGCGCGGACCGGGCTCTGAACGGCAGGCAGGGCTGATTTACTGCCCTTGTTCGCAGCTATAGTCAGCGTTTTATTGCAACCATAATTATTGTTCTCCGTCAGGATCTGGCGGAGACGACAGGCCGGCACCAGCCGTTCCCCGCTGGCGTGGGCCGAGGGCGGGTGGGCAGGGGTGTCCCCCGTGCATCCCACTGTGCCGGGGGATGGCAGACAACGCTGCCCGGCGTCCCCAAGGTGTTTGGGGACACGCTGGCTCTCAGCGGGCAGTGACCCCCACCCTTGCCTCTCCATGGGATAGGGAGATGTGCCGCCTTCCTCCCCAAAATCTGTGACTGGGGGATCAGAGAAATGAAGGTGGAAGGTGCAGTTGCAGGTCCCCTGGGGACCTTGGGGAGAATTTTTGCCCTGGGGAAGAATTTTCTGTGTTGTGGTGGAGGGAGCAGGTGAAGATGGTGGTGACGGCCAGGGGAGCATCCGACCGACCCTTTGGCTGGACAAGGCAGCCGGTCCTTGAGATGCAGGGCGAGAAGAAGCCATCGCTCTGCGGCACGGGAGGTGGGAGGCCAAGCGCGGGCGTGGGCCGGCGAGGCTGGAGGAGAGGTGCCCATCCCTCTCGCCTGCCAGGAGGAAGCCTTCGCCGCGGGATGGCAGAGCGGCCCACCAGCTCTCCTGGCAGCTGAGAGGCCTGGGGAGCAGACTGATCCCCTGGAAAGCGCTCCCCAGCCAAAGCTGCCCCTCATTCTCATGCAAAACGGGCGGGGAGGGAGGGAATGAAGCCCTCGGTTGGGGAGCAGAGCCCGGGACTTCGCCGCAGTGAAGTAATCCTCCCCCGGCACCCCGAGCATATAAAGCACCGCGGAGCACAAGTGCCTCTCTGTCCCGTCTCTTTCTTCTCCTTCCCTTTAATAATCTTACTCTTTTGTCCCCGTACGTTTACCCTCCGTGTCATTGTCCCCTCCTGCTCCCATAGCTGGCTGCACATCGCGGCCGGACCCTCCGCCGTGGAGCTGCCCACCGTGCCACCTGTTTATTCCACTTTATTTTCCAGGACACCTGATGTATTTATTTTCTTTTAATTTTTTTTTCTCCTCTGGTTTAGGGTCTATTAAGTTTTCTCCTCCTTCCCCTGCCCTGGGAGACCCGGTTAATGAGTAACCATAGCGTGCTTAGAGGCAGCTGTCTCAGACAAACTGACGGAGACTTTTTTGGAGCTGCATAAGGGAACGTTTGTTCTGCAGCTTCTCAATAGATCCTTGTGCAGGAGGCAAGAAGTGTGGGGAGAGAAAGAAAGAGACACTAAATCACCGGGCTCCTTGAAAATCGCGCTGCGTGTGTGTGTGTTTTCATTCCTTTTTGTAATAGATGTTAGATGAGTCACCTTTTCAAGTTTAAATAATGGATTTATCTTCCCAACGGAGCACACAATGTACTTTAAACCGTGTTTTGGCTTTAAGAGTTCTTTTTAAGGGACATAGGTATATACCACACAGCCTATAGATACACTGGGGTGGGGCGAGCATCACAGGAGTGTGGATTTTCTGTGTCCCAGCCCCAGCGCAGAGCAGATTTTGCTCTTACGGTTCATCATTTTACCTGTTCTCTTCCTTTGCGGAGGGGTTTGGGGGGTTTCATCAGACACTTGCCATCGGGGTTAAAGGCTGTTTTGCCTTCCCCTGGATGCCGGGCTGTGTCCCCAGAGGGGACGGGTCCCGCGTGCCGTGGAGGAGAGCAGACGGGGTAGATCCCCTGCCTGACCTTGGCAATGGTGTTGACACCTCTCTTCCCCGCTTTGCTTTTGTCACTACACAAACAGGTGACGAAAGTGCCTTTTCTCATATTTGCAGGGTTATGTTTTCTTTCCTAGTGTGCTGGGAAGCTGGTGGAGGATGGGCGGGGTGTTGTGAGCAGGGAGAAAGTGGCAGGAGCAGGGTACCAAATTGCTCCTGGTTGTCTTGAAATGTCTCTCCCTCTCTCCATGGCTCTGTGGGTTCCTGTCAACCATCGAGAGTCTCCTTCCCTCGTGGCTCCCCACGGCCTCTCGGCTGCTTTTGGGAACAGCTTCGCTCCAGCTTCATCCAAGGAGGTTTCCCACCGCACCCGCAGCCAGAGCGTGCGGAGCCGTGCCCGTCCTTCCCAGGGCCCGGCCGGCGTGCGCCTGTGGTCCAGGCTGCGATCCAGCACTGGGGAGAAAACTGAAAACATATAACCACACTTTTCCTCCTCTTTTACAAAACCTCAGGGTTGTGTGTTTTTTTTTTTTTGGTTTTTTTTTTTAACTTTGGGATTGGTTCAAGTTTTGGGTAAAGATTCAGGTTGTTTGTGTTTTACCTGAAATACAGCTCCCCGTTCCCCGGAGCAAGAGCTCTTTATTGGCTCTTGCAGACACTTGGCACTCTCAGCGCATGAAATAAAAAGCTTTTTGTTCCCATATTTCAATATATTTATATATATTTAACTGGTTTGGGGAGGGTATTTGAAGGTCAGAGGACTTTCAGAGGTTACGGTGCTGGCCGGGCCCTGGGAACAGCTCTCCTGTGGGAACTCCTTCCCAGCTCACCCTTGCTGAATCTCTTTCTCTTTTATTTTCCCAGTGCTGGTGCCCATCACTAAATGCATTTTTTTTTTTAATGTTAAAATCATCAGCAAAGTCCATGAGCTTCAGAGATGTGCCATTCACAAACTGGTGTGGTAAAAGTAACCCGGCCTTGGGCTGTGAACCCGACCGCGCTACCCAGAAGGTGTGTGCACCAAGAAAACTTTTACAGGAACAAGCAGATTTTGGGGCTCCACCCGCCCAGGAGAGGCTGGTGCAGGTTCGGGCAGCCAGCTCCAGTCGCCGCGTGGTGCTTTCCCTCTTTGTCTGGAGAAGGCACCAACCCAGGTTTCTTTTTTTCCTCCCTGCCAAATACTGACCATCGGCAACTCAGCATCCTGAGGATATTTGCAGCTGGAGCGGGATCGGTGCCCATCTGTCTTCCTGGGGCTATTTTGGGCCCGTACTGCAGCGTAGCCGCGCTGCAGAGACCCTCACCCCAAAGCCAGCCCCGGAGCGAGGTGCAGAGCTTGCTTCTCCAGCAAAACCCTCTTCCCTTTCCATTTTCCCTTGCACTGAGGATTTCCTCTGCTTAAATCTTTCACAAAACCACTCCGAGGCAGCAGAGCCAGCAGATGCAGGCAGTTTTGCCCTCGGACCAAGCTGCTCGCCAAGGAGAGCCCTGAGTCCCTGCCCCGGCGGGATAAGGGATGCTTTCAGCAGATCTGTCGGGAAACCACTGATTTTCCGCCGCTTGGAAACATGTGGTTGACATTCTTGCATCCACAGGCTCTGGTGTAATTATCCTTATTACCTGAGCCACATGCACTTT
This sequence comes from Ardeotis arabs, assembly GCA_011801015.1. Classification (NCBI taxonomy): domain Eukaryota; kingdom Metazoa; phylum Chordata; class Aves; order Otidiformes; family Otididae; genus Ardeotis; species Ardeotis arabs. The sequence goes on from JAAGAY010135065.1 coordinate 33,430, forward strand.
ATCTCGCTTTATGGGCAGTTCTGCTCGCCCGCACTGCCCGCACCACCCACCGCTATCGCGCAAGCCCACGGGCCGCTCTCCTCGTTAAAACCTGGTGCTTTCTTCCTCCGGCCCAGCTCTCCCCTCCCCATCCCAGCTGCGGCTGAGGAATGTGAGACAGGAATGCCGTCCTCTCACAAGGAGCCGGGGAAGCGGGGAGGGACGGCTATCACTTCAAAACAACGTCTTTGTGTTTCCAGCCAGCTGTAGTCACGCAAGGCCGTGCCGGGGTGTGCGCGGCCACCCGCCCCGCTTCACCTCACCTGGCACCTACACGGCAGAGTTTGGCACCTTCCAAAACCTGTTACCATCACGTCATGTTCTTGCAAAACCAGGGCTGGGAGCATCCCATAAATCAACGCTGTGAATGAGTTGATTCACTGAAACACCTTGCTGTTTCAGTTCCATCCTCAGCCCGTCCTCGGGGGCTGGCCGGGGGTCTCTGCGCGGGGCAGAGGTACCGCACCAGCGCCCAGGCGCTTTGCACGGCCCTTCAGACCAGTCGGACGTTCCTGGCAGAGCCGGCGGAGCCGTGGCAGAGCCTCACAGCGCTGCCGGTCACGTCGGGTGACGATGTCTAACAGCGCGGCGTCCTGTGGGCATGTGGCTCTGAAGGCCACTAGAAAAGGGAGCAAAGCTTCTTAATTAAGTGATAAAAATGGTAATTTGTCTTCCGAAATCCCAGGCCACCCAGCTCTGTGCTTCCAGCCTATGCCCAGCCTATGGGAGCCCTTTGGAAACCCAGCTCAGAGACCCTTCCGGTTGGCTCCAGCGAGCTGTGGGTCTCATCCGACCTGGGAGCATCGCGACGCCAAGTGCTCCCGCGCCACCCAGCACCACGGGTCTCTGCTGCCGAGCAGCTGGGCCCATTCTGCATCCCTGTGTCTGTCTGTCCGTCTGCAACCCACTCCCGGGTTTGCGGTCTGAGGCGCTTTTGGGGTGAGCTCCTGGCTGAGGCAGGTGAGGGACGGCGTGCCCGAACCTCGGCACATCCAGCGCCTCCCTCCCTGCTGCAAACACCAAATTAGCCTCTGCCATTTTTGGCGCTGGTGCAATTATTTCCCGCTCTCGTTAGCCGCCTCTGAGGTGTCCCACCTGGTGCCTGGGGCAGGCTGCCTGCCCGTGTTCCTCATGTGCCGGTTCAAGCCCTGCCACATTTGGGAAAGTGCAAAATCTTATGGGTGAAGGATTCCTAAAAGTAAAGGGAAGCCGGAGCCAGCCAGCTGGGGGAAAATCAGCTCCATCATTTTCCTGACCGGCGAGAGAAGGGAGAAAAAGGGAGCAGCCAAGTTTCTGCGCTGGAATAAAAGCAGCGGAGCTCTGGGAGGCTGGAATCAGGACTTTCCTGCCGCTTCCCGACAGCGAGGCATCTTCAGGCAGCCAGCGCTGCACCCTCTCGGGCCCTGACGCTGCAGGGGCTTGCGGAGGCGCAGCGCTGGGCGGGCACACGCAGCCCCTGTGGGCCCGCCAACCCCATGGGCATCGCCGCACCAGCTGAGGGATGGGGACAGGATGGGGCGGCCGACGGGGGACAGGCGGCAGAGCCCCGCGTCGGCGCGTTTTCCCAGCTCTGCTCTTCGCTCTGGCGCTCGCCAAACAGGTTTTAATTTCCAGAGCCTGGGTATGAAAAAGCAACACAACCCCCTCCTCCACAGCGCTAAAACTTTATTTTTTTTCTTTTTAATAGACCATAAACGATGACCTTTTACCTCCTTAAGAAGGCAGCCAGCACAAGTACAACAATGTGATTTGTGCAGCATTTCAGTTGCGGTTTCTTCAAGAAATTCATCTGGTCCCGAAGCAATTAAGGGAAGGGAAGCATTTCCACTCCAGCTTTGGGCCCTGAAAACCTGCCAGGAGGGTTTTTTTTCCCTTCCCCTTCCCTCTCCCTCTTTCTCCCCCAGCCTCCCTTGCTCACTTGTCCTGGAAAAATTCTGCGGTTTCACTTCGGCGGCTCTCCCGAGCGCGTGAGGGTAAATCCTGACCCGGCGCAGGTGGGAGGATGCTGGATCCGGGTCCCTGCCCCTGTGTGGCTGATGGGGTGGGACGTGACCCACGCGGAGTTGAGCCTGCTGGCTAGCTGGACGAGGGGCATGCGGGATCGTCGCCCCTGGCCAGCACCTTCTGCACTCTCCACCCTCTCCCCTGCTCAAAATTCAGTGTTGCTCTGGCGGAGGGGCTGTGTCTGGAGAGAGCGGCGGGTGCAGTGGCGTTGGCCGTGGCGTTGGCCCTGCTGTGGCCACTTGCCTTCTGGCTGGTGTCCCCTTTGGGGCATTTCCCTGTACGAAGTCCTGGACTGAGTCGAGCGCATGGGGGGTTTGCGGGGCAGCAGGGACACGGCCCCGTCCCGCGAGGACGCGTGGGTGACTTTGCTTGCTTGCAAGAATGAGCCTTAAATTAGCCCCTAAATCAACAGCACGGTTAATTGCTCATTCATTCCACAGATGGGTTAATAATTAAGTTAAATTAATAATTGGGACAATAATTAAACTAAACAATAACCAATACACGGGACAATTGGAGTAATCGGGCTTCGTGCTCAGTATTTGGTGGGGTTACTCATTTACCCAGCAGTTTATGGGATGCATTCCCGGCCGGTTTCCACTGGGCCGGCTGTGCAGGGATGTGACTCCCGGAGTCCCGAGAACCGCGGGGCTTTTCCAAGCCAAAACCCCCACCCTTGGCTTTTCCCCACACCCCACCTCGGGATGGGGACCTCGGGGAGCAGCGGGGTCCGGTTGAGGAGCAAACCCCTGCCAGCGCCCCGGGGCCTCCCCCACCGCCCCGGGGCCGGCCCCTCCCCGCGGCCCGGGGCCGGACGGCCGGAGGGAGGATCGGAGGGAGGGAGGGAGGGAAGGAGGCGGCTCCCGGCCGGGGAGGGGGAGGAACTACAAGTCCCGTGAAGCCGCGCCGCCCGCCCGCCGGAGCGGGGCTATATAAGGGGGGAAATGGCCCGCGCGCTGCAGTTGGAGCATCTCCGGCTGCGGTGGTGCCGTCGGTTCTGCCTCCTCCCCGGTCACCTGCGAGCCCTGGGGCCGGTTCCTGCACCGGGAGCCCTGGAGACCTTCCCGGCGGCGGGGAGGTGGGAGCGGGGTCTAACCCGGAGGGGGATGTGGATATGGAGGAGGATGATGAGGATGCTGGTCCCGGCGCAGGGGGGCTTGGAGCCCCGGGAGTGTTTCGGGGAGCGGTCCCCGCCGGAGGTAGGTACCGGGGGGGAAGGGGGTGTGGGGGGTCGGCCCCCCAGCCGCGGCTGGTCACGTTACTCAGTGTAGCCCCCGAGGTGGGGGGGGTCGGTGCGTCTCAGGGGTCCCGGAGCGGGGGGAGCTGAGCCCCGCAGAGTCCCCCCAGTGCCTCCAGCCCGCCCCATGTTGGTTCCCTCCCCACACCGTTCGCCTTTGTGTCTCGCTGGCTCCCCCCCGCCGGATGAGGGGCTCCGGCCCGGGGATGCTCCTTGTCCGGGGGTCGTGGTCCGGTCTCGGCTAGCGGAGAGCGGGAAGCGTTCCTCTTCTGTCTAAGAAAAACCGCCTGAGTTTTATTTTTTCTTGAGTATTTTTATGGGGGAGGGCGGCCCACTTTTCCCCTTCTCCTGTGGGAAAACTGTGTAGGAAAGGCTGGCAAGGGCTGCGCGTGCCCTGGGTGAGGTGATGAGCAAGGTGCAGCCCCTCTGCAGCCCCTTCCCCTGCTCCCTTGGGGGACCCGGGGTCTCCCCGGCCCTCGGTGCCGTCTGGAGTGAGCCCGGTGGTGAGGAGCACTTGATGGGGGTCGGTGATGCGAGGTATCTGTGATGCACAAGAGCACTTTTGTGCGAATTCTGGAAAAATATGAATGACTCCCTTATTTTGCTTGCTGCAACAAAAAGACCACACCAGTCTAGACCTGCAACCAATAACACACATGAAAATGAGCGCTGTCTGCTCCCAGGGACCCGGCGCGTGTGGGAGAACAGCGGCGTGTGAGCCCGCCGCTCCGTACGGAGGGCGAGGGATGCTTGTTTGGGGAAAGGATGTTTGAGGTTACTTTGATATAAACAAGAGAAGCTTTTATTGCCCAGACATTGTTGGTGTTGCTCTTTGGCTTGGAATGTGTTTCCTCTGAAGGGTTTGGAGGCTGGAGGAATGGCTCAGCTCTCTTGCTAATTGAGACATCTTTTTATAATCACGGTCACAGCTGGTGGGATGGAAGTGGGGGGAGAGGGCTGGTGTGCGGTGACTCAGGCCTCGGGAAGGAGCTGCGTCTCAGTCTGCCTGGCACTGGGAAGGGGAGATTCCAGCTGGAAGGCTGGAGCAGCGTATGTGAGGATGCTTTCCTGCACTGTCAGCCAGGTGATGTTTTCAGGACCATTTAGCTTATTGCCCTGTAAAATTAGGTGGAAAAATCTTCCCAGGTGTCCCCAGTTTGTTCATCTCAGTCCTCCCCACAGGTGTGGGATCCAACATGTGTGGTGAGTTTGAATCTCCTGACATGGGGCAGAAGGGTACTGTGATGTTTTTGTGCTCTCCTTTCTCAAAGCCTCTGCTGCAGAAACAGCCAGAGCTGCTTGGATTTGCTCTTTCTAGAAAGCTGCTGCTTTCCATGCGCAGGTGTCTCAGACAAAAGCCAGTCTGAGACCTGGCACCCCTCAAGCTTGATGTGCTGGTGACAGCCTTTTTTGGGGTGTTGCTGAATGGTGGTGGGGTTGCTCGCTGTGGGGATGTGAAGCGCTCTGATGGAAGAGCGTGCGTGACTCCGGCATGAAGGCGCTTTGCAGCACAGCGTATGTGAGGAGAAACACAATCCACTTCTTGCCCTGGCAGGAGGAAGCAAGCTCACTTTCCTGGCCAGGAGTGTTCCCTTCGTGGTCTCTCCTGGGCTGTGTTGTGGGCTGGTCTCTGTTTCCACAGCAGAATCCTGCTGTGGAGCGTGGGGAAGCCTGGAGATGCTGGCTGCTGTGGGCAGCAGTCATGGGTGGGTTTCTCTGCGGGGCTCAGGTGCTGTGCTCTGGCAGATTTGATTATGGTGGCTGGAGATGCTGGTGCTGCAGCTGCTTCTCTGCCCAGGAGTGCGTGTCCCTGCCCAGCCACTTCTGCTGAGGCAATGAATTGGGGCCAGCGGAGTCCAGGATGTGTCCTCCTGCCCGCAACAGGACTGGAAGGGCGATGGGGGAAGCAACCCCAATGGTCTCCACCCCAAATCTATGGGGCTCTGTCAGGACCCAGTCCAGAGGCGCTGAAGCGGGGCCACTCCTGGGCAGCTTCTCCTGGCAAAGGCTGTGCTGGAGCAGTGGCCTGGACTGGAGGAGGGATGCCCTACAACAGACTGGGAGAACTGATGGTCACACTGTCACTTGCAGTGGACATCATGAACCCTTTGAGGACCAGCTAGAAATTAAACTGATATTCTGAGGGTTTCAGTAGTCTCTCCACCAGACGCAGGTGCCATCTCATCTACACTTGTCGGACTTGGGGCTTGGTGTGTTACAGGGTGCGGAGCAGACAGGAATTTGGGGATGCTGGTACCAGAACAGAATGCTTCTGCCTGCAGCAAAGCCCCGCTGTGAAATCTGGAAGCCCTGGGCTCTGACCTGGCTTTTGGCGTGCATTCCTCTTGTGCTTGGTTTTGACTATATGTGATATAGTAGCATCCCTTCTCCTTGGTGATGGTGTCTGACTAGCAACTGGCTGAGATCTTGACTGTTTTGGACTTGAGCTCTTCTGTCTGAGAGTTCTTCTGTGTAAGAAATGATCAGAGCGCCTTAAATTTTAGGAGATCAGATGTCTTGGGCCACACCCGCTCCCCTCGCTCTGGCTCTCGCAGCCCTGGACAATGGGGGGATAATGCCAGGAGCACAATGTGGCTTGCTGGGGGGTTTTTGTTTGTTTGAACTTTGAACAGAAAAGCGAAGCGACAAAAGAGAGGGCAAGAAAAGCGCAGTGTTTCACCAGTTACCAAGGCCGGCCAGAAAGTTATAACCGCATGACAAAGGGCGGCCTTGTTCCGAATGGCCTATTTCATCAGAAAGATGTATTTAAAACAAAAATGAAGGGGCGAATGCTAGCATAAAGTCCCCATGTTAGTATAAACACTGCATGAAAACACTTATTACCGCCTATAACTCCCTAATAAATACCATTCCTTTTTGATGAAAGCTCTTAACGCAGGATTAGGGTTTAGTGCGTCGCCTTATTAGTCCCTGGAGACAGAGCCCGTGTTCAGCGTGGCTTCGTGTCCTGCTCTGGTTTCAGAGCTTCAAGGCTTCCCCCTTTCTTATTTTTGGGTTTTTTTCCTCCCTGTGGCAGCATCTGAATTGCAGGCAGCGCTTTCCTGGACCAGCACCCAAGAAGAAAACCGGAATGGATGTGGTTTGGGAGGTTGTTCTCGCTGCTGGTCTGTCTGTGTGCGTCCCTTCCCTGCACGGAGCTGACGAAGTGTGAAGACCTCTGCCCCGGGGTTGTGCTGCACCCGTGCCCTAGGAAGGGAACGTTTTTCCTACAGTTGGCTGGTGTGCTCTGCCAAGCCACAGATGTTTTTTGAGGGCTAAAACCAAAGCCTTTAAATAAATGTGTTTGATCCCTGGGTGGTTGTGCAGCTTTCCTGAAAAAAAAAAAAAAGCCCAAGAATAGGTTTCATATCAAGACCAAATTTTATCTAGCCAGGCTCTTCTTAAAGCTTCCTCCTCTGGGTTTTTATTGCCTTTTTTCTCTGGGAGGGGATCAGAGCTGTCTTCTGCCTGGTACAGCTGCAGCAAAGCCTGCTGCGGTCTTGTGAAGGAGGAAACTAACAGCAATGGCTCTGCTCTGAGTAAAGCTCAGCCTAAGGCAACCCTCCTGAGCAGCATGGCTTGGTCACAAGGGCCAGAAGGTTTGTGCACGGTGCTGTATGGGAACTTTGGACTGGCTTGGAAGCGCTGATGGGACTATCGGATGTATCCTGCACTGGGTCAGATGGAGGCAGGATGCTATGGACCTCAGGGTCACACTTCTCCAGTCTGGAATGGATGGGGGCTTCACTGCTGTCACCAAGTTCTCTTCAGCTCCTGCTGGTGGTCTTCAACCTGCACTGTCAGGCTGGCATGTTTGAGGAGTGGCTTCTGAATTTTGGAAGTTTTTTCCTAAGTTGGTATGATAAAACACATTTCTGGTGCATAGGCTTGTGCCAGAAAGGTGCGGAGAAGGTCTCTTTAGGATTTGGAGGTTGAATGATCATGGTGTTTCTCTGTCAGGGCCATTCTCCTCCGCAGATAAGCTCAGTGCTCTGACTGGCCCCTGTCCAGGCCAGGAACCTGCTGCCAGCAACTGGGACCTGGGGTGCCAGTGACACCAAGAGGTAGTCGGACCCAGCTGGATGGCTGAGTGCCTATTGCTGTTGCAGTGAACTTGGAAGTAAACTCTGGGAATTAAAGCTGACAGGAGCTTCCCTACACTTCCAAGACTATGGAGGAAGAGGTCCTGGGGAGGGGTTGTGTGTGAGCTCTAGCAGTTTTCTTCATGGCCAGCTAGAGCCCTGCTGTGTACCTGGTTTTTGTACATGTGGTTCCAGCACCTCCTTGGGAGGCTGGAGGTGAGGGAGCCTGGTGGGGTGATGTCCTGGTGAGATCCTTACGCACCTCTGGGGTGATGTGATGAGGAGGGTTCAGTTCAGGGGTGGGGAAATGTCAGCATCTGGGCTGTGGCTGCTGCTGTGTGAGACGCCAGAACTGCTGCAACACAGCCCCCGAGAGTGGACAGCAGTCGCTCTGAGAGCAGTGGGTGGCTGTTGGTGCTGAGCTGCAGCTCACCAGCCAGGCTGCTGTGGCCTTGGCTCCTCTGCCAGACTCTGTAAGACTGAGGGTGCCTGCAGGAAACTCTCGGTCACAGTTTGGGAGCTGGAGCTCGCTGGCAGGTCTCTCTCGGTCCGTGTGAGCGGTGGGCAGGCTGCGTGTCTCTCTACGCAGGCTCACGTCTCTGAGGGGATCACTGGGGGGATGGCAGCATCCTGGTCCATCAGTGGACAGCAGTCAAACACCGTTCCTGGGCGATTCCCATCTATGCAGCACGCTCCTTCTGATGTGGGAGGGCCTGGAGGCAGCGGAGTGGCCAGTCCTGGGTGGAAGAGGGTGGCTCAGGTAACTGGTACCTGTCTTTGGGAGGGAGGAGGACACCTCCTGCTCACAGCATCTGGGCAGCTCCTGTGGCAAAGGGAACCTGGCTGGGGGCCGTTGTCCTGCCTCTTGCGTGTGTCCGGGCGGTACGTGTCAAACCCCCCAGCCGAGGGCTCGGGAGGGGGAGGGGGGGGGCATCCCAGCCCAGCAGACTGGTTGGGAAATAATGATCCCCTTTTTACAGCTTCTCCAATTGTTCCTGAAAATCCTTTTTAAAAGGAGGAAAGTTCCTTCCTTCCTTTCAGCTCCCGGTATCTTTAAGAATTCACTCTATTGTGAGCCCAGGACAGAGACCCCTCTATGAGGGCTGCATAGACGCTCTTCGGAGGCCCCCTCCCCGTGCCCCCTCCCACCCCATCCCAACAAGCCCCCATTCTCCTCTGAAGAGGGTCCCTCTGTCTAACGCCAAGTAACTCTTAAGGGTAGCATTTATCCTCGGGCACTCAGCTCACAAAGAGTGCTGGAGTGTCAAATAAACTCACTCCAGCCTGCAAAGAGAAGAGGAAGAAAATACAAAACCCCCTTTATTTCCACCCCTGCGGGGAAACAAATACGGACTTTGTGCTGGAGAGCAGCGGCGCCCTAACGAAGCGGGGCAGTGCGCGTACCAATGTATCTCTAATAAAACCGTGTGTGCGTGCACACGTGACGGTGTGCGCGCGGAGCTGCCAGGCGAGCAATAAATCAAAATCCCTCCAGACAAGTGCTGGCCATCCTGCGTGCCCGCTGCGTTCGAGGCAGAGCCAACTGTGACCGCTCATCGGTGGTTCCTGCGGGTTTGCTTTTGGAGAGGGACGCGGGGAGGAAGAGGCCGGTTCTGTCCTGAGCGCTCTGCTGAGGTTGTCACCAAAGGGAAGGGACAGCGCGGGGGTCTGTGCTTGGCCACATCTTCAGCAGACTGGCTGGACTTTTGGGAGGGCTCAGTGTGGCTGAGCTCTGCTGCAGGTGCTGATTTCATCAGGAAGCTCTTGCCAGAGGGGGATTCAGCCCCTTGCCATGGGAGGTGACCGTGCCACACGCCCTTGCTGCTGTTGGTGTGGATCATCGCATTTTTGTGAGCTTTGTGGCTGTGTTTGCTGTCTTTGTCACCGCTGCTGCGTGGAGGAGATGTGCTGCACTGCAAAGAAAAAATTCTCTTGTCTGTGGATGGATTTAAACTGTAGCCCTGTGTGTCAGAAACCAGCGTGACCAGTACTGACCAAACAACTGGGACAGTAACGTCCAAGTGAGGAATTGGCCAGTGCTGCCAGCTCCCTGGGGATGTGTCCACCAGCATGGCCAGCACCTCCGCTGAGCCGCAGCAGAGAAAACCCTGCTTTGTGATCCTTCATCTCTGCACAGTCCTGGCTTCTTACTGCTGAGTTTGGGAATGTTTCACAGCTGGGGCTCCGTGTGGGATGTGACAGCAGACCTGGAGAAGGAGGTGCTGTAGTGGCCAAGGGTCACTGCTGTTCCCTCGTTCTGGCGCTTGTTTCTCTACAGGATTTGATAGCTTGTCATCGCTGAAAGGAGCTGATGCCGTCAGCAACAATCCTATCGGACTGTCCTCGTACCTAGGATGGAGGAGACAAGTCTGACTGTGGCACAGGGCTTGGGACTTCTCCCCTCTCACCAAACCACCGCTCCTGAGCCAAGAGGATTTGTTTCTGGATGGTTTCTCTCTGCCGGGATCTCTGGAGTGAGAAGCCCTCGTGGACTGGTGTGGGTTTTGGATGCTCCCTTCTGTCTGGAGCTGGGAATGCCACGGCCAGAAGGCTGCAGGCACCTGCTTCCCTCAGAATCTGGTGGATTACTTCTTTTGGCGTTATCCTGCTAGTGCTGTGGTATTTTACTGATCTGGTGGAACTGGCTTCGTTACACGAAATGTCCCAGTTGACAGATGTGGAAAAGTAGCGGTTACAGCCCGGTGCTGCAGTCCCCTCTTCCTGGACTGCTCTGAGCGTCGTGGCCCTGGAGGAGGAGGGAGTCCATGCACACGTGTAGGACAAATCCTGCTGGTCTTGGGTGAGTCGAGAATATGTACTTTTCTTCCTTTTTTTTTTTTAAAAAAAAAAAACCCTTCTTGTGAGACTGGCTTCTTAGAAAATTGTATTTTGCCTGCTTGAGGGAGAAATGCCCCCCCTGCTGCTCCACAGGGAACAGGAGAGAGGAGAGGCTTGTTTCTGAAAGCTGAAGTACCTTTCCCCTCCTGATTTAATCAAAGCACTAACTTTTTAGCACCATGTGAGCCTGAAATCCCTAATAAGAGTTTCTTCCTGGAGTGATATTGCCAAGTAATGGACAAAGGAGTTAAGGGGAGGCAGCCCCCAAGCAGGTTCATTGCTTTCTTGCCGCGGCGAGGGGGAATCCTGCTGGCTTTCCGCGCTTTAAGGCATACGGAAGCGAGCGGTGGTGGCTGCGGGGGGAGCCTGCCGCTTGTTAGGCTGAGTGGGAACAATGTGTGGCTTGTCTCGGGGGTGTGGGGGACGAGCCAAAAGGCTCCCTGCGGAGGGGTGTGTGGTAAAAGCCTCCTTGCAATGGGAAATCCACTTTCCTGGGGAAGACGGGGGACTGCTAGAAAATTATTTTGGATTTTGAGGGGACTTGTGTCAGTGTTGGGGTGTGATGCTGGAGGATGTGCCTAAGGGGCTTCGCAGGAGCAGCCATGGGTGTGTGAGGGTGCATGGCCTGGGAGAAGGAGGATTAAATGTGGGGGTTTGTGCTTGGGAGGGGAATGAGCTGGTGGGTCCTGTGCTGGGGAAGATGGGGTTTGCCCTCACCAGCCCTTTGCTGTCCTGGCTGGAGGTAAACACGATGGCCCTGCCTTGGCTTGCCTCTGGGACTGCTCTGCTGGAGACTCCTGGCTTTTGTGGTCCTTGTGTTTTGGTGATGATCCCTGTCAAGCCCTGTTCCCTGTGCAGGTTCTGAGCCCGCAGCTGCTGGGGCCCTTTGGGCTGGGGTGGGGTGGGTCCAGCTTGGTTTGGGGGCACGGAGCAGAACTGACTCTTCAGTTTGGGAGTGTGCTGCTGGTCACTCTGCCCAGATGGATTTCTCATGTGTGTTTTTTTTTTTTTTGTAGTGAACTTTCCTCTGGGGGAACAAGGCTGAGAAATGTGTGAATAAAGGGAAAACTGCTGCTGGGAGAGACTTGGGTTTTTTAAAATTATTTTTAAAAGTACATTTTTGGTTTTGGTTAGAGCTCATCTGCCCTTGTTTGGTGATCGGTCAGTCCAAGAAGTCTGCAGGCTGGCAGGAATGTGAGGTCTTTGCTAGCATCTGTTTGGGAGCAGGGTGACTGTGGACATGTTCTGCAGCAGCTGAGCAGGGGACTGGGCCAGTATGGTTTGAGGGAAACTGGAAAGAGCTGGGAAGCTGCCGTTCTTCCCCTTTACTGGATGCAGATCCAGGAGGATGTGGTGTGCGTCCTCCCCAGGGAGTTCTGCCAGCAGGGATGGAGGTGGCAAATGCCATCCTGAAGGGCCAAGTGGCTGAGGCTCGCTTGATTTCTGTCCTTCCGTGCTGCAGGCTTGTAGCTCTCTGAACAGAGCTGGGATGCCCTCATTTCCCTTCCTTGTTGGTGTCTGTTATAGCTCGGTCTCTTGGGATTGTGGTTTTCCATTGAGCATCTAAGTGTACCAAGCACTTTGCAACGTGAGTCTCTTGGCTTCCTGTCCTCCACACCGCAGCGGGGAGGGATCAGTTCATGTGAATCCTCTTGCTGGTGGCACAGCAGCTTCTGGAGCGCTGGGTCGAAGCGAGTCAGAGGGTTTTCCCCTGTGAACGGCACCGTGCAGCTCAGGCCCGCTTAGCAGCTTCTCTAAGGAGCCAGGATGGCAACTGGAGTTGGGTTTTGTCTTTTTGATGTTCTACCTGTAGCTGTTTTCTGAGGGATGCTCTCTGCGTGGGCGCGTGGCTTACTGCACTGAGCCCGGTGTGCTCTGGAGCTCTGCTGTGGGTGTCAGCCCACTCCAGCAGCTGGTGGTGGTGGTCGGGTGGCTGAGATGGTCCTGTCCTGGCCTGTCCGGGGCTCTTTCTCACCTTTAATTGCCCAGGGGGAAGCGATTCCCTTGGAAAATCACGGAGCAGGATGTCCCCTGCCAGAGGTCCTGGTGTAGTGTCCAGTACAACCGGACCGAGGGATGCTCCGGGGAATCCCAGTGCTGCTGGGCGGCCGGTGAAGCTTCGGAGCCGGACAAACCCACCTGCGAATCGCCAAAAATAAAGCAAGCTTTAGGGACTCATCGACCCTGCTCAGCCCGGCACCTCGGGGAGCGCTCCCGGGTGCGCGCTGACACCTACCGGTAGCGGCGGGGCCGGGAGCGCGCGGCGGGGCCGGCAGGGGGCGGGCGAGCGCCGGGAGCGCGCGGTGCGGAGCCGTCGCGGGGGCGCGGGGGGCAGCTCCATCCCGAGCCTGAACAAAGCCAAATTTTGTCCCCCCAGTTCCTGGGAGACGGCCCCAAATGCTGCCCCCTCCCCACCCCGCGAGTGGGTGCCCCTCGCAGCCGCGGCTCCCTGGTCTGCACTGTGGGGGTCAGGGAGGGGGATCCCCACCTGCTGCAGACTGGGGGGATGGGGAGGGAAGCACTGCTTGCTGGTGGGGGTACCGCTCTGGCGGTTCCTAGCTGGTTTAGGCTGAAAATCCATTTTTAGACTTTTCAGAGGGTGGGAGAGGAGAGGGGGTGGCCGCAGGGAACACGCTGCGCTTGCAAACCGCGAGTGTGACCAATGCAAGGGAGCAGCAGAACTGATTTGTTGTGTCTTTCAGCCGATTTCCAAGGTGAATCTCTGCTCAGAAGGAAACGACTGAGTTTAGGAGAAAGTCTGAGCAGCGTGCTCTTGGGTGCTTTGACTGACGGGTGGGAGAAGTTCTCCCTTCCTCTTCATCTCTCCTCACAGCTCTGAGCGTTGGCTTGGTTCAGCTACCCAACAGTTGCTTGCTTTCCCAAAAGTCAGCAAGCAGAGAGCTGTTTGGGTTGAAAGGACCTTTAAAGGTCATCTAATCCAACCCCCCTGCAAGGAGCAGGGACATCTCCAACCAGATCAGGTTGCTGGTCAGAAGGAGTCTGAACTCTGCTTAGGTTATTCTCAAAAGCAGGAGGCAGTTGGGGAGGTGGGGAATTACTAAGAGAGGAAAAGAAATCAACACAAACCTGCGGCTCCTGTGTCTGTGCTCATCCCCACATGCTGGAAAAAAGCTGTGGGGGGAAAAAACTTGGAGCTAAAAAAGCTCAGGGGGGAAAAAAGTGCGGAGAAGGCTGTGGAGTGACCGGCTTCCCTGGAGAGCAGAAGTTGAACAGGGCAGGGCTGCTCCATCCAGACAATTAAGTGGGTTATAGGGGGAAAAAAATAATTAAACCCGGTGTTTGCTATGGAAAAATTCGAGGGGGAATGATGGTCACTTCTGGGCGTAGCGGGAGGCGGAGGCTCCGGATGAGGCGGGTGCTGCTGGGATCCCCGGCCCCGCGGCCGCTGGATGGCAGCGGTGCTCCGCGACATCCTCGGCCCGCATCCCTCCGGGCCGGCCCCCCGCATCCCTCCCCGACCCAGCACCCCGTGGCGTCCCCTCTTGCATCCATCTGGCCCGCATCCATCCCTGGGCATCCCCCAGGCACCTCCTCTGTGCTTGACTTCGCTGGTGGCTTTTGTTGCCTGCCCCTTCCCCCCCCCTCACTCCCCCCATATACTGGCTTGCATGGGAGAGGGATCCGACCCCTCTGGATGGGAGCAGGCGCTGCTGCTGTGGGGCTTCAGTGCAGGCTGGACGGTGTGAGGTGTCCCCTTCCCCTCCCGCTCCCCAAAACGCTGAGCACAGCCTGTGCCTTAGTGGTGATGTCCCTGCCAAGGCTGGGCGCGAGGGCGTAGGTGGCAAAGCTGCGCTCAGGGCCTGGCCACTCTTGGGATGCGGCTGCAGAGAAATGGAGAGTGGCTTTTGTGGGCAGGGGAAGGTAATTCTGGATTGGGAATGTCCCTGTGCTGGCTGGAGTAGAACATGCAGGGTGGTAGCTCCCAGGGTGTGCTTGGTTGGTGGCTGGCCCGCTGCTGGGGGCACTTGCTGGTGTTTTGAGACCTGAATTAAATCTGTTATGAGGGCATCCTCCGTGATGGTGGGCACCCAAATAGCCCACTCTGGGGCTGTGTCTCTGTGCCTCATTTCTTCGAGCTTTTGGGGCGACTAACGGTTCCCGATTTCCTGGGGTGCTCGTGGAGGTACATCCCTAAAAGCAAGTACGCTGAGACCAGGATGTCAAGGCGATAAGGGAGGGGAGGGAGCAGGGCTGGGGCTATAAATGTGGCACCTGTGGACCTGGGTTTAGCCAAAAGCACTTGGCACTTAGGAAAACTCTTAAGCTGTATTTAAAAAGCTGCTGATTCATGAGTGTGACCTGGAAATGTGGGTGCTGGCCTTGAGGACACCTCGCACAGTAACTTCTGGGGCATCACCCTAGGAACTGGGGCCGGTGTGTGCAGGGGTGGGAGGATGCTGGGAGATGGAGAGGCTGATGCTTGGGTGGTGCTGGCCTCGGGGGTGCGATGCCGAGGCATCTGCTGGCCCCGCCTGGCTCCAGCATGCTCTGAGCATTCCTGGAGCCGCGCAGCTGACACGGGGACGGTTCAGCACACTGTCTTCCCCCAAAGAAGAGGCGTTAGAAACCTCCTGCTCTGCTTCTCCCTTTCTCATTGTCCTCCCCCTCCCTTCTCCAACTCCCCCAGGAAAAGAGGGGTTGGGAGTGCTGTCTGGCTCTGCTTCCACATCGCTCCGTCTGGAAGCGGGGTGAATTATTGCTGGATAAACCAGCGTGTTTGGCTGCCTTGAAAAGCACTTCCAGAGCAGTTACAGACTACTTGGTCGGCACCATTCACGCTGAAAGGTTTCACTGTCCAGGCTGCCTCCTCCATAGCTGGAGCCAACTGCAAATTCCACCAGCACTACCAGCCTCAGAGCCGGGTTTCCATGGTGAACGCATTTTGGTTCTGCACCTAAAAGGCCAGAGCTTTTGGACTTTTTTTTTGCCACGAGTGTCACGGTTTGCCTGTCGCTCTGCCTTGCTTTGCCGAAGGTGGTCCTCTGGCTTGCCCTGGCTGCTGCCTTTGGGGGGAGAGATGCTTCAAGGGCCCTGACAGCCGATGGGGACAGGGAGCTTTGTTCTCAGGCTGCTGTGGACTCCATGCACCCCTCTGCCCCTGGGTGCTGGGTGAGGCTGAGCTATGGGTCTGTCCTGGCACCTGGGTTTTTCTCATGCCAGGACCAATGCTGCACCGTGCTCCTTCCACGCCTGTGCCCCTTGCTGCTGTAAACCAGGTTTAATTTGCCAACGTGCTGGTTCGAGCCATCTTGATGTGACTTGCTTTAAAACCGAGCAAAATGTTTGCACAGGGGCTTTGCATTGGCCGAGGGGCAGGTTGCACTGTCAAGGACGGGGGTGTAAGCGCGCCCACCCCACCGTGCAGCCCCCACGGCACCGCTGGCCGGACTCCCTCCCAGCCTTACATGTACCGTCTGCGAGACAAAAACTGGCTTGAAAACTTTATCTGTGCTTCCCGTGCGTTTCCTCGTGTGCCTTTAATGCAGAGGGGGATTTGGGTTTGTGTTTGCCCTTCCCCGGGGTGCATCTGCCCAGCTGCTCCGCGAGGACATCTCTGCTCCCGGAGCTGTGCTGCGCCCTCGTCCTCTGGAATGCTCTTTTCATTGATATTTTCTGGGAACAAAAAATGCCTGCTTTGTATCCACTGCCCCTTTCTTTCCCCACGCAGAAGGGGAGGGAGAAAACGACTAAAATATTTTCCTGTAACAAAAGGCTGAGGGTGAATTTAGATCAGCCATTCTGACCCATTTAAGGCAAAATCTCCAGGGTTTTCAGCGGAGAAATTAAAACAGTGGCGCTTTCTCTTTTCTTCAGCAGAACAAACAGGAGCGGTTACCACTTCCTCTAGCTCATAAACAAAACCAGCCCGACATCTCCAAGAGACTTTCCTTCCTAATTGTTTGGTATTTTTTCAGTTCTGATTAGTATTCAGGAGTGCCTGGCACACAAGCGGGAAGTTTCAGGAACAGGCTGTAGATCTTGCTTCAAGCAGTTCCTACCCTCTTTTTTTTTCCATCCCTTGCCCTCCTTGTCTGTCCCCCTCACCCACTCCTTCCCTCCCTGTTCTTCCTGCTTTGTTTTCCTTCATCTGCCATGCTTGGCTCTTTGCATGGCTGGTGGTGGCATCTCTTGGCCACCAAACCCTGGCGCTTGCTTTTCCCTTTTGAGGCTTCACTGCGTTTGCAGCCAAACTGCGTCAAGGCTCTGAAGGCTTTTATTGACCTGCTCCTCTGCAGTTCCTTTACTTCCAGGCTTTTCTCTGCTCTCGGGAAGGAGCTTTGGCTGGACCAGCTGCAGGGGGATTCACCTTTCCCTGGAGGAAACAGCAGACCAGCATTTGGACCAAACGTGGTAAATGCTGTAGAAGGATCAAGGGTGCAACTGCCTCCGTGTCCCACAGTGCAGGGATGCTGTCTGAGATGGAGTTTGCTGCAGAGCTGCTCCCACAGTGAGACCTCCCCTGTCTGCCCCAGCATCCTCTTAACTTTGTCACCAGTAAAAATCCGTTCTCTGAAAGGACAGAAGCCACCAGCTTGCCTTGGAGAGCTCTGGCCACTCACTCTGTCATGGGACAGTGACTCACTTGAGATGGTCCCCAGGGGAAAAGCAACTTGGATTTTTTACCTCTGACATTCTTCCCTAGGCAGGCAGCCTGGGCTGTGCCTGCTGCCGCTGCTCCTGCCCAGGGAGACGAGCTGCTGCCCCGATCCCGCTTCTCCCGGTTACTTTATTGTGCAGCGAGGAGCTTTCCCACATCTGTGTGGCTGCTTTTAGTGTGTAACATTGTTCTGAGTTCTGTTCTTGCATCATGTGCTGGAGATTAGGAAATCGGTAGCGATAATAAATATCGCTGAATGAGTGGGTGTGGGCAGGAGGGAGGGAGAAGAGTGATTTAAAGGGCAAAGAAAACTCTGCGTTCCCCGTGGGCAAGGCTCTTTGCAGGGACAAGTCAAGCTTTTACGTTGTCTTTTGCAGGAGGCACCTGTGTGATAAAATAACCCATTTTGGATATGTGGTTGGAAACACCCCTCTGTGAAGCTGTGATGTGCGTGGATGTGGTGTGCACCCCAGGAGCATCCCACCTCCCCTGCGAGCGAGGGCCCAAAGCATCCCTCCAGCCCAGGGCAGGCTGAGGGGAGCCTTGAGACGCAGGGTCCCCGGTAGCTGTGTGCTGGTGTTCAGTCCCTTCTGGGACGGACACCAAAATCCCTTTTTTGGAAACCCGTTTGAGTGTTTGGTGCATGCTCCCTGCCTCTGGGAACACACAGCTTTGACTCTGTGACTCAGCCCAAATTTCTTAATCATAAAAACAACCATGGTGTCTCGGGCTTTTCTCACGCTTTCCCTGCCATGGTTTCCAAGCATTTTGTAAACCACTGACGGACTGGGGCCGGTGACACCTCTGGGCAGGCAGGCGAAGCAGCGTTTGCGTCCGGTTCAGTTTGCAGCAGGGGAAACTGAGGCTCTGAAAGATGGAGTCAGGCAGGGAAATGGTGGCAAAGCCCAGAGCACCGTGGAGGTTGCAGCTCTGGTCTTAGGGTGGCTGAGCTGGTGGCTTTGCCCCGTGCTGTGTTTAGGGCAGAGCAGTGACCCTGAGCAAGACGTGCAGGTATCTCTGGATGCATTTTCCTCTTTCCATGAGCGCTGTAGCTTCTGGGGCGGAGGGGACCCCTTCCCAAAGGAAGGGCACTGCTGGAGCTGCGCTCGGGGAGCAGTTCCTCACGGAGCTCAGCGCTCAGCCTGTTACGAGGCTCTTACCACGGCAGCGTCTGAGCAGCTCGGAAGCGGCGTTGGCAATATTCCTCTGGGGCAGGAAGATATTATCCCCTTTTTACAGAGGGGAAGTGCGGCTAATACAGCGCAGAAGGATTAGGGCTGGGATTTTCTAAAGCCTCCTGGTTAAGACGACTAGGACTTGCAAGTCACTTAAGTGACTCGAGAGCCCATGTGTAAAACTTCTGGCTGGAGCAGGATGTTGAACTTGGGTCTTTGATGGGCCAGTGCATCCAAGCTCTTCAGGAGCAGGAGGGCACCACAACAACTGTCAATCCATTAAGACATTTTCAGAGCAGAACTTTTTCCTCTTTGACTTTCAGCTGATGAGGTTTCCATCTTTTTATATATATGGTTTTTTTTTTTTTTTTCCCCCCCTCCCTGATGTTTACTCTGTAACTGAGCTGGGATGGGGTGGGAGGGCTTGGCAGGAGGTGGGGGGGATGCTGCTGGATGGGGGTGATAAGCAAATGTTTGCAAACAAAGTTCAGGCAAATATATGACCGGGTGGAGAGAGTGGGTTCTCCTCCCTGGGGATGCAGCGTGTGAAGGTGAAGGCAGCAGCGCTAGCATTCTTTGTGTGCGGGGGAGCTCTGAGCAGCATCCTCCCTCTTGTGTGCAGCCGTTCCTCGCTGTGCTGTAGCTGTTGCACTCCTCAGTTCTTCTCACGGAAGGCCTGCTTTTTGTAGGTGCTATTTTGGTATCCTCTTGCACTTTTTTTCATGCGCAAATGCGAATTTTTGCCTTCAGGACTGTTGTACGCTATTTTTTTACAGCTGGTTTGTGTTCAGACTGCCCCATTGAGTCAAGGCATCAGAGCTGTCTATGCAACTTTTATCACAAAGTAAACCCCAAATCAGTTTTTAGCATGGGCTTTGTCCAGCTGGGATCTGGGAATAGCTGGCCGTGGAGCCAGGCATCCCAGGCATGGGCAGTGCTGTGTGGGGATAGCTTCCCTTCGGTCCTGGGAAGTGCTTTGCCTTGGGGGCACTGAGGGTGGGAATGGTCCAACTTGTCCTTTTGGAGGTAGGAGGGTTTGGCCTCTTTTGTACTCTTTTGGGACTGGGTGAGAGGAAACAGCTGTTGCTGGCAGCAGTGAAGCTGAATATCTGACAAATAACTCCAGTTTATACAGTTAAAAACTGAAAGGGGCAGAGGCATTGTAGTGTGCAGAGCAGAGGATGAGAAGCCAGAGCTGCCAATGCTGCGCAGCCGCGTTGTGTGCTCCTGCCAGGGCATCTCCGGCTCCAGCATTCGGGTAAAGCTGTCTGCGAAAGAGCTGTATTTTGTTTCAATGTTTTTTGGCATCCCTACCAGCACTTGGAAGAGGTATGATGTGATGTCAGTACAGGTAGAGCGAGCTCTCTGCTGACCTCCCCTTCTTGGCCTGGACTTATCCGGATGCTCATAAAACCTGCTTTCTCCAGCTCCTGAAACTTGTTCCAAGAGGCTTTGGCTGGTTTTGGGAGGCGTGAGCATTTGCAAGACAACAGGGAGCAGTGTCTGGAGGGTGGTAGCTGGGAGATGGCTCCATGTGAAGCCCTCGGCGCGCTCACCAGTCCTGCCCAGCAGCTCCCTCAACCCTGTCCCCGTTTGCAGAAGGGAGCTTGGTTGCGTGCTGCTTCCCTAGAGCCCAGAATGAGGGCAGAGGGCGATGTTTTGGCAATGCATGTGACAAGTGACCCCTTATTCTTCTTAGAATGTGTTGAGGCCTGCCAAGAGCATCCTTGTCAGGATGCTGGTGGAGAGGGGCTGTGTAGGTTTCCATGCCAGCCTGAGGCCAGGCTAGAACTGGCTGCTGGGAAGGAGCTGCCTCACCTCATGCGTGCTGTTCACGGAGCAGTGATGCTGGAAAGCTCAAGGTCAGGATTGTGGGGGTCTGAAAAGGGATTTCACCAGGAAATCCCCTTAGAGCAGGACCCTGCTGTGGGTTCCTCCTCGGGACATGGTCCATCTCCATCCCTGAGTGGGAGCTATGTGACAAACATCAGGTGACTTGGTTTGCTTACTTTTTTTTTTTCTTGAATCCCTCTGATTACCTATGGTCTGACCTCAAAAACAGCACATGGCCCTTGAGCCTTGCTGGGTGATGAGTTTGTGTATGGTTCAGCGTTTCTTGCCCGAGTGCCTCCGCTTCTCCGCAGGCCTGGCGGGCTCTTCTGCTGCAGGGAGTCCCCGATCATAAAGAGCGGTGCTAACAGAGGATTAATGGTTAATCGGTTGCTCACAGAGGGTTATAAACAACCTGTCGGGCTCTTTAACACCTTTCGCTGATGTGCTCCTTGCCCTTCATAACGCATTCCTGTCTGTCTGATGCAGCCTTGTAACCTCTGTTAATCACTCGTTAGCTCTCGCTGCCGAACGTGGCTTGGATGGCGCTCAGCAGCCCGCGCACCTCGCCTGCTGTGCCAGGATTTCCAAACTCCTCGGGGGGACCCAGCGAGGGCTGGCGGGAGGCTGGATGGGATGCATGAGGAGCAGGGAGGCTCTGGGTGCTGTGCCCTCCCCGTGCTCTGCTCTTCCCCAGGAGCTGGGGGTGGAGGGGCTGCTGGGAGAGGTTTTAGGGTGTCAACGCACACCTCAAAGGGCAGGTCTTCTGGGCTGGCCCCACTGAGGTGGGGATCCAGTACTGAAGGTTTCTGGATTCATCAGGTTGATGTAGAAACGAACCCTGCTCCATCCCGGGTCAGGTCCCAGGAGATCTGGCCCCGCGCAGCTCCCTGCCTGGCAGAGGAGACGTGTCCGGCTCTCCTGTGCCGGTTTGGGTGCTCTCTCCTTCTGGCGTTTGGGGTACAACCCGCACCCTTCCTGCGGGCTGCCGGGGAGCTCGGCTGGTTAAGCAAACGCCGCTGGGATATTACCTGTCTGTTAACCTGTCAGCACTGCTCTGCAGCTCCGTTTAATCTCTGGTTGTGGAATTTCCCCCGCAGTTTCTGCCTCCCCCTGGCTGCCCCCTTCCCACGATCAGAGTAATTAAATATTGTCCGAGTCTGTCACTTAATGGCCCCGTTGTTTGCTGAGGGGAGGTAACCGAGTGTTTGCTCGCTGCAGACCAAGGACGTGGGCAGCTCATGCCTGGATGGGACAAGTCACCGGGACGTGGGGTGACGCTTGCGTGTGACATCTGGCTGTGGTGCAGGGCTCTTCCTGTGGGATAGTGCTGCTGTGTCTTCAGAAACCTTGGCCAAAGCAAAGGTCTAGCCATGAAAGAAGATTCCACTTTTTGTATTTTTGTATCCCATTTTTTTCTACTTTCTTCCTTGCCTGTTCTAAGCTGCTGTTTAAATTTTATTTTTGTGGAAGCTTGAGGCTGTTAGTAGATGCTGACCAAGCGCTGGTGTCCCTGCTGTCCCCCTGCCCACGCTGGGCTGGGAGTGGAGACAGCCTGTGGTTCTGGATGGAGGAAGCGGAGACCCAACATTCATCGCCAGTGAGGTTGGGAGGTCCTGGGCTCTGCTGCACATCCTGGAGCTGTGCGCCGGGGTTGGAGCAGGCAGGCTGGAAGCTGCCACGTCCGGCGAACGCGTGCTCCCCTGCGGATGCTGGTCCCTCCCAGCCAGATCTCTGCTGTGTGGTGAAGGTCAATGTGAAATAGTCCCACAGCCAGCGCATGGGTTGGGCTCTCCCCCTCCCACCTGCCCAGTGCCCACAGGAACTGTACCCTGGGGACATGGGCCAGATCCTTCCATTGTGAAATGGTGATGAGGCTTTCATGGAGCCATCCTTAATCCCTTGGGATGGGGCTGGGGATGTGATGTATGTGCCAGAAGAGCCCAGCTTGCCTTCCTGTGCCCAATGGATGGATGCTGGGGAGGAAAATTTCCCAAGGACCTCATTAGCCTGAAAGTCTGTCCTGTTTTTTTTATTGTCGCCCTCAAGTCTTTGCCAGGGTTTAAGCTAAATATGGTGCCTGGGGATGAAAGTGAGCCGCCCCATCTGGAGCGCACACGTGGAGACCAGCGGTGATGGACCACAGCTGTCACCCACCAGCCACGCGAACCATGGGCTCTGCTTTATCGCTTGTTTGCCGTGCTGCCGGGTGATGAGACTCAGCTTTGGGGAAGGCAGGCTGGTGGCATGGCTGCTTTGCCCGTCGCATCATCCCATTGCTGGGGGGGCTGCCTTGCAGCGCTGGTTTGGGTGCCCATGGCTCTGTTTTGGAGACCTCGGTGTCAGAGACCCTCGTGCTTGGACAGCATGGAGAGGTTTAGAGACGCAAAACTACTAAGCGAACAGGCAAGTGGGGTTTTAAATCCCAAGAGCTCTGAACTTGGTCCACGCGGTCCAGGAGGTGGAGTTTCCCTTGCAGAGGGCTTTGGGATCCTCTGGGATCGTGAGCTGTATGTCAGTGTTGGATTTAATACTTAAGGCTGCCTGCGAAAGCCAACTGCCTTAAGCCAGGAAGAAAGTCCTCTAGTGGAAAGCTCAGAAGGAAGCAAACTCCCAAATGATGATTTCTGGATACCCTTTAATTTTAAGGATGAGGAATCCAATTTCTGCATTTCTCCAAGGTTACCATGAGCGTAGTTACAAATTAAAATCGCTGCAGAACTGAAGGCTGCTGCCAGAGCTCTTGAAGTCTGGATGCCGCTTGGCTGCAGATGTCCTTGCTTCACCTTTCCACAGTTGAGGGGAAAAACCGTTTACACTTGGCCAGAGAAAAGAGCGTAAACAGTAAAATACTGAGCTGGTGCCCTGTGAAACCCATCATGTAGCCGGGCCCCCCGGCCTGGCCCCGCTCCACTCGCTCGGGCTGGGCTCCGTGCGGGCTCGATGCAAGGAGCCGGGCTGGCCCTGGAGCTGGGACTTGCTTCTAGCGCAGACCTGGCTGCTCCTGGCTGGTGCCTGAGCTGGCCCAGTGCTCAGGACGGGTCCTGCAGCACGGCGATGCTGGATCTGCTGTGGGGGGCTTTGCCCCCGGCTGGAGCTGCTGTTCTTGGCTGCTCCTGCAGTGCTGGATGCTGCAGGCTGAGGAGCGAATTGAAGACGGCGCTGGATGTCCTGTCACTTCCTCCACCGTTAGCGAGACCACCCATCTCTCCCCAGCTCTTAGTTTTTTCCAGTCAAAGTCTTGCTATGCCACGTTGCCGAGGTCTCTCCTGTGATGCCAAAGTGATGGGGCTTTCCTTGACGCCCCTGACAGCAGGTTTGCTCTCCCGTTTGGAGAGGAGCTGTGCAGCAGATTGAGCGAAGCACGGACGCCCTGCTCCCTTGGCCCTCCTGCAGCTGCGAAGAATTCAGAGGCTGACCAGCCCTCATAGTCCTCCTGTAAGATAAGCCTGTAGTTAGGTGTATTCCGTGTTGGAGCCTGGGTAGCGGGGCTTTGCTTGCGCAGCTCTGCTCCTGGGAAAATGAACGCCCTGGGTAAACGGCAGCTCGGTGGGATGAAAGCCCAGCTCGGCACGGTGCGTCCCACGGCTGTGGGCAGGAGCTCCACCAGCGGTTCCTGTTTTTCCTGAGCTGTTCGGTACCTGCAAAGGGCTCCAGCAGCCCCCCAAGCTCCCCCTGCCCCTACCCTTGAAATGAAGTTGCTGGGCTTTCTTTTTCTCTCTCCTTCCTGAAGCTTGTGCTACCCCTTGAGCTGGCTCGAAGGCTCTCCGCCGGGGAGGCTCAATAGACGCTATGGAAAAACGAGAGGAGGAAACTAAACACGGTGGGTGTTGGGCCAGCACCCTGGAAGCTGCTCAGTGACCTGGCTGCCAAAGACCCCGTGCTCTGCTCGGTGGCTCGGAAGTCCCTTGGTGAGGGAAGGAAGGAGACTGCTGGGAGCAAAGGGCTCTCGTTTAACCCCCAAGAAGACAGTGGAAGTCTTCCTGGACAGGTGGCCAGGCTGCACTCCGGCGATGTGAGATGCAGCTGGATGCAGAGCCTGATCCTTAGGGGGGATGGGGGCACCGCTGCCCCTGTGCTCGGGCCGATGTGTGTAGGGGCCGGCCTGGGCCCAGTTGCGTGGCCAAAGTGCCTTGGGCAGGATGGGTCTGTCTGAGCAAATGCAGGTGTTTAACACTGGACATCAGAGGTGGCTGTAACCCCTTCACCGTCCCAAGCAGGAGCTGGGGCGCTTGCTCGCTGTCGGGGCAGCATTGAGGCAGGCTGCTCCCCTCTAATCACAGCCTGGCTTTTCTCCTCAAATCTCTCAAGATTTTATTACCTTTTTTTTTGAAGTAGTAGACTCTGTCTGGGGCTGTTTTAGAGGATTAAGGTCCCCGAGTGCGTGTTGCCGTGCTGTGGGATGGGAAGGCAGCGTGTGAGGCTGGCTTACCTCTACTGGCTCAGTGCTGGGGGCAGAGGGATTTTGGGTTTGCTCTTGCCCTCAGCCACGTGAACAGCCTGGCTGGCACTGTATGATTAAATTAGTTTCTAGGAGAACAAATCCTGGATTAGCGTAGCCATTTGCCATGCTGAAAGTGGAGCCCTGCTAATTAGGTTTATGTAACGGGCTCGCATGGTGTTCTCTAATCAGCGAGGGGGGAGAGCTGGGGTGGCTGCGCTGGTTAATTGGGAAGCACGCTGGGGTCTCTGGTGGCCACTGGAGCTGCTGAAGTCTGGGCTGAACTGCAGTTTAAAAAAAAAAAATCATTGCTCCTTCAGTATGGAGAAATGTGTGCTGTGCGATCAGACCGCTGTTGTTCTCTACTTGTTGCTGGCACTGGAGATGTCTCCGACTTTGTTTTGTGCCGCAGACACCTTTTCCTTGGCAGAGCAGAGGCTGGTGCTTCTCCCCGGCCATGCTGGCCCCGCTCAGCGTCGCTGAGCATCCTCTGCCCGCTGTGCAGGAGTCGGTGTCACCTGGGGGGTGAAGCGGTGTCAGGAGGGGGTTGTCCTGCCGGTGTCTCCTCCTCTTGCGGGGTTAGCTGAAGTGGCCATGGAACTGCATCCATGCGGTTCTGCATTCTGCCACACCGTGCAGCAGCCGGCCGCAGCGGGACCCCTCATGTTGCAGACTGTGGTTTGGCCGCTGCCCGTGAGCGGGGTCTGGGCTTTGCCAGATTCCCAGATGTGGGCAGATTCCCAGATGTGGGCAGATTCCCAGATGTGGGCAGATTCCTGTGGGTGATGCTTTGTTTCCCGGGTCTGTTGGCGCTCGTACAGTTCCCGGCTGGGTAGGCAGCATGCAGCATCTGGATGGCCCAGCCACCCGCTCCCTCCTGCTGAACAAACCCTAGTAAAAACCGCCCAGCCAGCCTCAGTAAAAATTAATGGAGTAGTCAGAGGCTAATCCATTCCAGGGAAATGTAGATTAAATCCCTGCAGCAATGGGATACTTTCCTTCCCAGCTGCCATCGAATTGGGAATTTTTCCTGTTGCCTTCCTGGCTGCTGTTCCCCTTCCTCTGCCAGCAGTGGTGAGGGTGGCACAAAGGGACATCCTTGGCATCGTGGTGACAGGGGGATGTAGCTGGCCCTGTGAGAGCTCAGTGGGATCTGTGGCAAGAGGCTGCTACTCCTGCAGAGAGGTGTGGGACGGAGATTGTGACGGGCTGTGGTTGAGGATTGCTCTCTGGGACATGTTTTGGGACACTGGAGGAGGGGAGAGGAAAAAAAAACAAACCCACAACCTTTGTGCAACTGGCAGTTTTTGCTAAATGCAACGGCAAAGTGGAGGTGGAGACGCAGCGAGGTGCGTCCTGCGTGCCGAGCCTGCGACAGTGCGGTGCAGTGGGCAGGGGTCTGCCCCTCAGCATCCTACGAGTCCCTGGGGTTGGGATGGGGGCTTGCTGGGAACCCCAGGGTTTGTACTGGGATGCGTCTGGAAACAGCAGGTCTGGTGAGGATGCTACAATTGCCTGCCAGGAAAACAGCCCTCCTCTTGGTGGACGCTCACATGGTAAGGTTTGACTGGGAGGTGGGTTTGATCGTGGCAGCATCCAACCGCTCCCTTCCCAGGTTGTACCCCAGAGGAGCGGAAGCTGTGGCTGTGGTGACCGTTGAGGTCCCTGTTAATGATGTGTGGGAGCAGTGGCCAGGCCGGTGGCACACACCTCTCCCGCTGCGGCTTGGAGCATCGTGGTGGCTGAGGGAGCAGGGGCTGGTCGGAACCAGGACCCCCTCACTCTGATGGCAGAGCTGGGGTGCAGAAGTCTCGGCAGCCCTGAGCCTTTGCCCTTGGGAGTGGTGGTGGCTCATCCTCATTCCTGAGGGCCAGCCCTAAGCCCAGCTGACAGCTTCAGGTTGCAGGCAGGGACTGCTCAGCTCCAGCTCCTCTTGGCACGTTGCACGGCAGAGATCTGGCATCCTGCGGAGAGACGATCCCCGTGGGCAGGTGATGTCCCGGGAACACGCCGGGGCTGTTGCATGTCGTACGAGCTTTTCCCGCTCCTCGCGCTCCACGCACG
This sequence comes from Ardeotis arabs, assembly GCA_011801015.1. Taxonomy (NCBI): domain Eukaryota; kingdom Metazoa; phylum Chordata; class Aves; order Otidiformes; family Otididae; genus Ardeotis; species Ardeotis arabs. The sequence continues at coordinate 59,759 of JAAGAY010135065.1, forward strand.
TCCATCCTCAGCTTTATCCCGGTGTGTCCGGCCCACCACCAATAGCGCTGCGGAGCTTTGATCTGCTCCCGGTGATTAAATTCATATCATCCAGACTGACAGCTTAATATACCTCAGCGAGGCACCGCTAAATTCGTTATGTCTGTCTTGCCAAAGCTGCAGAAATGCTTTCTGACAGCTACAGGCACTTGATACAATTTTTTTTTTTTTTCCTTTTTCTTAGCATACAGTAAGGGTTGCCTTTTGCTCTGTTTGGGGCATCCTTCCTCGGGTTTCATATGAACCGCTCAACCGCTGCGGGAGTCGCTGGCTGTTGAGTGGAAACAGCTCCCCTGCAGCGCGGCTGTGGTCACGGGGTCCGGCATCTGCGTGGGAGCGGGCTTGGTGCTTGTGTACAAGAATATTGTCGTCATATTTTGAGATTTATATGCATATATATATATATGTCTTAGTTTGGGTTTGTGAGCATGATGTGCTGGCTGAGTCTGGAGCAGTGAGATCCGAATGCTCCCTGTGCCCAGCAGTCTCCTTAGCATCAGTGCTGGGCAGCCAAGCTGGTTGACCATGGCTCATGTCATGTCATGACTGTGGGTCTGCGTTAGTGGTGTTGCACTGGGACCTCTAATTCAGCTCTTGTGATGTTAAGCCCTGAAAACCACCCCCGAGAAGTGAAAGTAGAGAGATTATATATATTTTAATATATATGGGTCATAAAATATGTGTTTCTCAGCTCATCCCTGCATCTCCAGTGGTGAGCAGGTTGCTGCTGCTTCCTGCGGCAGATCCCAGGATGGTCAAGCCCAAGGGGCAGGAGTTAGCATCCGTCAGCAGCGGCCATCCTGCATCGGAGCACGCAGGCGGAGGTGGGAGAAGGGAGGGCTGCGGTTCTCCCCAGGGACTGCTTGGCAGGACCAGTCCCTCCTGGTGCTGGCAGAGGTAACCAAATGCCTCTGGTTTGGGGGATTCCCTGGAGCAGATGATGCCTTTTGTCTCCCCGTGGATGCTCCAGGTCTGGCTTCTTCCACCAGGCAGCTGCTGCCATTTTGGGATGAAACATGGCACTTTGCTGGTTCCTGAGCCCAGTGGAGGAGGAGTGATTAAAATGCCTTTGAGGATCTGCTGGCAGCACATCTGTTCCGTAGCGTGAGATTTGGGGACTGGGTTTTCTCCCAGCAGGATTGGGACAGCTTCTCCCTCCCTCTTACAAAAAATGGACCGTAGCTTCAGATTTTCACTCGCATGATGCCAGGTGGGGGTTACGAGACGAGGGGCATCCCCTTGTGCAAGAGGCTCCTTGGGTTTGATCCGAGAGTGGCAATAAGACCTGAGATCCACTTTTAACTAACCCTTTTCCGCCAACTTGGAGAAAGTGTTCTTGCCAAGAGCTTAAAGGAAAAAAAAAAACAAACCACCCTTCCTAATTGCCACATTTAGAGGAAGGAATTCTAAATAAAAAGTTAATCTCCTCCAAGGATTAGCAAAGCATGCGGCGTCTTGTCAGATGTGGAAGTGAAGTGGAGTCCTTAATTTTTTAAGACAGGAGAGATGTTTCTGTTTGAGCCTGTCTTGGCCGCGTGCTGGCCGAGCGACCTGCGCAGCGCCCGCGGGCTGGAGGGGGCCGAGGTCACTTGTCCCATCCAAGGAGGACGAGCTGTGGTTCTCGGGCTGCGTGTGGCCATGGGGAAAGGTGGCCCACCTGCCTCCGCCAACTCTTCTGTGTGAATAGAAGAGAATTCCTTGTTACACAACATGCAAAAGGCTGGGATGTGGCTCCTTGTACCAGGGTCTCCTCTCTCCTTGAAAGGAGAGATCGCTGCAGCATTGTTTCAGCCCCGGGAAAGAGCTTAATGCGTCAACTTCAAACTGGAAGAGGTGGTGGCTGGCATTGGGAGTTGCTGGTTTTGGCAGCTGAGCTGTGACGACACCCGTACGGGTTGGCTTTCACAGGGCCTGAGCGTGCGGAGTTATTAGTCGCTGTTAATTGCAGCAGGAGGTCTGGGAGCTGAGCACGTTTGATGCCTGGACGTGGATGCGCAGGATTAAAAAGCTGCTTTTTCCCCAACGTGGAAGCCCTGGTGAAACTCCCGTGTTTGCTGGGTTGGCAGGGATGCTTTCCAGCACGGGAATAGGGGAGCTGCCACGTGGCCCCCTGTGTCTTCTCGAAATAAAGCAGCAGCTTTTGTAGGTTTGGTTCCTTCCCCCTCTGTATTTGTTTGTAGGTTATTTGTTTGTAGTTTGTCAATTATCTGCTCCATCTTTGCTCCACTGCTGATCAAGGCATATGCAAACCCTGGGCTTGGCTTTTGAAACGCGGATGCAAATCACATGTGGTTAACGTGAAGATGTCGTCTCCGTTGTGTGGGAGGCCAGGTCTACCCGCAGCCTGGCATCCCGGGTGCTCCAGCCCTGCTGCGGCGAGCACGGGGCCAGTGATGGTGCCACTGGGAGGCATGGGAATTGGCCATCCTTGCCTCCCCGGTGCTGAGCATAAGGAAACCAGTTCAGTGGAGTTCCCTTTGCTGTCCTCACATCCCTGCAGCTTGCCCAGTATCACTGGGAGTCAGCCGTGCCCTGGCTGCTCGCTGAGCTCTGGTTTGTTTAATATTTTCTCTATTCTGGGAGAGCTTGGGTGAGCTGGATTTCTTAATTCTGGATGCTGATGCAGGAACACCACAGCGAGACTCAGTGGGAAATGCTGCTCTTTGCTCATCCCTGTGTTTTTCCATCGCTCTCCAGCATTGCATGCTGGCCAAGACAGGCAACCCTTTCCTCTTACTTGATTTATCTCTATTTAATTTACTATTATGTACTGATTACTGTCAGTTGATGTGCCAGCTGTAAGTGCTCGAGGAGGTGAGCGCGTGCAGGATGGTCAGGCTGATGCTTGGGGCTTAGAGCCAGGGCGCGGGCAGGACCTGGGGAAGATGCTTTTGCTGCTGGTCATTTACACCTGAGCCTGGCCCGGCGGGGGAGAGGCTCCACGACTGCAAGAGGTTAAAACTTTGCCCCGGTGTTTACTTTAGTTGGCTGCCATGCTGCATAATAACCTGTCAGCACTTCAGGTGGGGATTTATTTGTGCATTAAAAATTGCCTGGGGCGGGCGGATGCAGACACTCTGCAGCATGCTGGAAAATGTGCCTCCAGCGTAAAAACAGCCTCTCCAAATATTTCACCCTTTTAATAAGTGCATTTAATTAAAGTCATATAACTTTTTTTATTATTATTAAAAAGGAGGGAGGGAAAAAAAAAGAAGCGGAGCCTGCTGAGGCTGCAAGCAAAGGCTGGAATACAAAGAGGGGTTTAAACGTGCATGTTTAATGGAAAAGTCATCAATAACATGTTGTGTTTCTCCTTATTTCCCAGCCTCGCTTTTGATTGCAGATAGAAAGCTGATGGGAGTTTCTAGATTTCGAGACTGCCCTTTCTCTCCCTCTCTCCATCCACTTCTCTCCTCTTGAAATGTTGCAGAATTATTATTTTTTCCAAAGAAAGTTGCCAAATGATGTTGCTCTTGGATAGACTCGCGATTCCTTTCTCTCTGCTCGTTTAAACTTCTTTCTTTAAGTTGGATCTGGGTGAATCTTTCAGCCACCGCTTTCGCTGGGAGGACCTGCAGGACTCTGCCAAGCAGGTCCATTTCCCAGTCCCTGCGGAGGAGGAAGAACAGGAGGAGCTTTGGGAAGGGGCAATGAGGAGGATGATATTTTGAGATCCTTCGGAGGGAAGATGCTTGTCTGCAGGATGGGAGCCATGAGGCCAGCACGGCCCCGAGCGTGCTCACCCTGAGCCCAGGTCCTGTTCATTTTCTGCGGCCGGTGTGCCGACCTCCCTTTAATGCCATAGCCACCACCTGCGGTTGTGTCAGGAGGGAAGGAGCAGGGGGGGATTTCAAAGCTCTGCTGAGATAAGTCCAATTTGATCAAATTCCATATGGGAACGCGTTGAGAGATGGGCCTTACACAAAGCGCCTTTATCCCGATGCAGGTGGTGTTAACGTGAGATGCGGCCGAGGAGGGGACAAGGCTGCTGCGCGCGGCTGACTTCCCTCTGCTGTAGGCATGCTGTACCCTGAGATGCAACCGGGCAATAGCCACTTTTAAGGATAATTCTGCATTTATTTTTTTTTTTCCAGAGGAGGGGGGATGGGAGGGGACCACTTTTCATAGCAAAAGTTGCTGATACTCCTGAAATAGTTTGCTGTTACACCTACAAGTGTAGAAGCAGCTCAGTATTCTCCTGTGAGAGCCCTAAATGCTGCTGCATCATTAGTGGGAGTTTGAAGCCACGCAGAAAATTGCCCTGAAAAGTGATCTTGCTGCTGTTCCCATCCCGTGAGCATTACTGAAAAGGGGGAATGGGTTGGTGAAGGGGGGAGACCAGGTTTGTCCTGCGCGGCGATGTCTGTGTCCGTAGTACTGGTGGGGATGGGATGATGTGACATGTGCTTTCCTGCTCCCTCCAGGGAAGATAAGACTTGCAGAATAAAAGAAAGAAAAGTCTATTTTCACCACAGGACAGCCAGTCTCTGCAAGTGCCAGGTGCTCGTGGCCTTTCCTGTAATGCAGGCTCGCTGTGTGTTGCCTTTCCACAGCCGGCACCCGAAGAGCCCTCCCCACGTTTCTCTGAAATGCGGTCTTGCAAGATTCTGGTGCCGCTGTTCCTTGGCGCGCTCTCACGTGCTGCTCCCTCCCTGCCGCTGCTGGAGTGCACGGCCGGGGTTGTCCTCGCTCTCTGAAGATCAATTTTTTTTTTTAAGGTAAAAAAAAGTCTGGTGGGTTTGAAATTTGAGGAAGGGCAGAAGGGTTGTGGATAACATCAGATGCTGTCCCTGGAGTCTTGCTGGTATCTCTGCTGATACAGAACAAAATGGTTTTTAATGGTGTAGAGGGCAGGCGAAGGGTGGGGAAAATGCAGTCCCTCAGTGTGTTTCGTTTCCCTCCTCCAAGGCATCGCCCCAGTGCCCTGAGCCTGTCTCTGCAGGCAGCTTTGCCGGCCCTGCCTGGTTTAGGGGGGGATGTCCCAGACCAAAAGGAATATTTGGAAGCGCAGATACACGGTGTGATTTGGTGCAAATACAGAATCAGCGCGGGGTCACTGCCGCGGAGGCGGGAGGTGGCCGGTGGCGCGGGGCTGTGGGGATGGGTGCTGTTGTGGGGCTGCCCTCCTCACCCCAGCACAGCAAACGGCCACCTTGTGCCTGCCAAGATGGGGCCAGAGTGACATCCCTTCACCCGAGACCCACAGCAGGGTATTTGGGCTGATCTCCTTGGGAGCTCACGGGCTGAAGGAGGAGCTGGGAGCCTTTTTGTTTCTGGGGATCTGGCTTCGGGGTGCGAGGTGGCTGTCAGCCAGCAGTAAGCAGCCATCTCTTCCTAAGATGCTTTATGTCCTGTCCATGCCAAGGATGAGTTTTTTCCTGGTGGGAGTAAACCAGCAGAAATTAGATGGATGTGGGAATAAACAAGCGGCTTCTGGGCTATTGGGGCAGCACGTGGAGGTGCAAGATGGTTGAGGGCTCTTGGCTTTCCAACTGGAAAACTGAGTCCAGCTGGTGACTGTCTGGGCTGGTGGGCCAGGAGAAAGCTAGATGGTCTTCTCCTGGGTGGCTCGGGGGTCCCTGGCAGGTTGGCCGCTCCTGACTGAGCGGGTTTTGTGGCCAGGGTCGAGGCTTTTGGAGGAGGACACCGAATGGGGCTGTGGTGGGGCAGCTCTCTGGTCCTCCGGCAGTCACTGGATCTTGTCCCAACCCTAAATCCAGGTCATATGAATCTTTTATTTTTCTTTTCCTCTCCTGCCTGGAGTCCACTCTATTCATTTTTGTTTCAAGCGAATGAACCCGCTGTAAAGGAGACTTGCATTCCTCTGGATAATCTTAGGCAAGCACGGCATGGCTGCAGTTTCTCAATTAAGCAGAGTTTCTCTTGCCTTTCATTCCCTGTCCCCTGGCACCCTAATTGGAGATGCTGTTCCCTGGTCTGGGGGGGGACACGGGTGGCTTCGGTGGGGTGCACAGTGTCAGCGCTGGCCTCATTGGCATGAGGGCTCAATTTACCATTGGGGTGCTGCAGGCAGCCGTGCCGAGCCACTCCTTTGCGCTGCTCGCTCCATTTTAATTTTTCTTTCTGGCAGAGGGAACCAGTTTCCTTTTGCATGAGATTGAATTAATTTAGCCTCTCTACAAAGTGTCCCTTTTGTCTTTTCCCCCTCATCTCATTCCTGAAGCTCAGGAGCGTGCGTCGCCTCCCCTGCGCCGCGGTGGTGGCTGGGGCGGAGCGGGGCTGCGCCTCCCTGCCCTCTTATCTCTCCGTTCCCCTTCAATTACCTGCGGCAGCCCAAGGAGCTCTGAAATGAGAGGCCTTGTTCCTCGTGGCAGGCGTCCCGTGTGCCAAATGCTCCATTCCTGCTTGGGAACCCCAACCCAGCTTTCCGTGCCCGTCCCTGATACTGGTCTGCGTTGAGGGGATGCGGATGGAGAGCCCGTGGGCAGCCCCCCTGCTCCTCTGCCGAGTGCAGTTCATCCCTGCCGATGGGTGACAGGAGCAAAGAAGTGTAAAACTGTATTGGGAAGGAGCTCGGAGGTGTTTAACCTGTGCCCTGCCCTGGGCTGGTTGCTGTCCTTGTGTCAGCCCTGATGGGCCCACCCAACTCCTCCTGCCAAGCAGGCTCCGGTGGGAGCATGGCTCTGCAAGAGACTCAGCAAAGTTTATGGGATTGCTTAAATTTCACCCAACCCTTTTTCTTTCCCTTCTTGCCTCATTTACCCACCCCCCAGCCCCCACTTCTTTTCTGTTAAACAAAATTTCAAGTCGGAGCCACCAAAAACACTCCGTCCTTTTAAAACCGAGCTTTGCTACAGCGCTAAAATAAACAGTGGGTAACTGCCGCTCGCATGGAACCGCACTCAGCTGCTCTGTAAAGAGACTCAAAAACGTGGTGTCAGAATTTTTTGGGCAGGCGTGTGCCTTAGAGGTATGACAGCGTGTCTGCAGTGGGGCACTGTCCCGGCACGGGGACGGGTGGCTCTGTATGTACCCGCAGGTGTTGGCTCTGCAGGCAGCTGCTCGCACTCCGTCGCTGATATCCTGGCTCACAGCTTTTCCCTCTACAAAATTTGGGGAGTTAATTTTTTTTAATATATTTTTTGCACCAGCTGTTTTTATCCCTGTTCAGACCAGCTCCAGGTTGTGGGTCTCGGTGCCAAAGTGTACCCTTCGCTTGCCAGGGCTGTGCTGGGCTGCTCCCAGCGCCCGTGTGCTGCTGTGGGGAAGGGGCACATCCTACAGCTGCTGTGTGCTGGGACAAGAAATTCATGTTTTGGCTTTCAGAAGAGATGGGGCCGCTCTTACAGTCTGCAACATCTCACATGGACATTTTTCTTCCTCGTGTCCCCCCCAAGGGGACTCCAGGTTGCCCCCAAGCTCCTCGTTGCCCTCTGGCTCTGGGGAGGGGGGATGGATGTGCTGTTTAATGTCAACAGACGGGATGTGGGCTTGGAGTACAAACCCTTGGGGAGGGTGTGGCAGGAGAGAGGGGAGCCTCTGCAATTTGGGCTGTCCCTGCCGAAAGCGGGGATGGAGCAATTGGAGTGGGAGCATGGTGGGAATCCCACTGGCACAGTGGCGCGGGGCCAGCGGGCAGGCTGGGGAACGTGCATCAGCAAAGGAAGGACAAAGGGTTTGGAAGGGTTTAATGCTGGGCATTGGCTGGGACAGCAGGAATAGAGGATGGCAAATGGGCAGGGTGTTGGGATAAAGTTTTCCCTAAGGATGGAGAACCTCCACGGAGAGCAAGGGCATTGGGATGCCCATGGAAAATGAAGGAACACAGCTTATGAGTGTGGGTCCAGACTTTCCTGTCCTCCCAGCTGGGTCCTGGGTGGAGCTACCTGGGTCCGACTGGGCTGGGTCAGAAGGAGGACTGGGAGAGGCCAACTCCAAGGTCCGAACAGGACCAGGGTGGGATGCCAAACCTCACTGCAGGGCAGCCCCAGCAGCGTCTGCACGGCGACCGCCGTGCCGCTCGGCCGCGTGTAAATCACTGGAGCGTGTGGGTTGGGGATCTGCCTCCCTGCCGTCCCACACACCCGGCCTGCTGCTAAAAGGGTTTATTATTCAGGCTGCAGATGCCAGGTCAGTGCTGCTCCTCCATAAAACTCAGGCAGGCGCTAGGAAAACACGGCACTGCCAGGTCCGTCTGCTCCGGGCGAGGGGAGGCGAGCGCTGGGGAGGGAGGAGAGCTGTTCCTTTGCGCTGGCCAGGCCCCTTTTTCACCAGTGCCACCGCGGGGAGCTTTTTCCCACCTCAGGAGAGGAGCAGGGCAGGAGCCATCACTTCCCGGTGAGCGGAGCAAAGTATTTCCTCGGTTGGTCCTGGAGTGGTGGAGAGGCTCGCGTGGGTGCACCGTGTCCCCAGTCGCATCATCCCTGCCCCATCCTTGCCGGTGACCGGGGATGATGCTCGGTTTTTGCTAGTCATGCTGCTGGCGGGGACAGGGTCCATTCGGGCGATGGGAAAACACCGTGGCCGTGTGCGGTGTGACCCGCCCCAGCGCGCAGGGGCTCCTCTCCGGCCTCTCCAGATGTTGCACTGCAGTTCATGAGGAGCGATGGTTTTGGCTTAGCCCATTTATTTATTTACCCAAGGGAACTGGCTGGGGGCAAAACACTGGCTCCAGGGGCAGTCGGCATGATGCTTGGAAGGGCTTGCTGCTTTTTCCACCCCTATGGAGCAGGAAGGGTGCAGGCGTGGGTGGGCACCACGGGGCAAGCACTGCGCTGGCGGGACGGGAGCACTGCCCGCGCTGCAGGTACGGACACGCAGATGTGCGGTTGGGCGAGGGAGGCGTGCAGATGTTCCTGGAATTCCCAAGCCGGATACGAAGCGGCGAACAGGATGCGTCGAGGGGAGCTTGCCAAGAGCTTGACATAATGAGAGGATCATTTTCTGCCCTTCCAACGGCTGCGTGGGGCTGTGGTGATCTCTGGGGTGTGCTGGGTCTGGGAGAGCATCGCAGGCATCGCTGTGCCTTGCGGGATGCGCCCCGGGCAGGGCACCCGGCATTGCATCGGGCTCATTCCCCTCCCCAGCCCAGCCATCTCTCCATGCCTCTGCTCTCTTATTCGTGTGCAGCTTCTCCTCTTGGTTTTTGTGCTGATTTTCCAAGAAAACAAGCTGTACTCATGCAAGCTAAGTCAACCGGCCAAGCAGGCTGCCTTACCACAGAGCACCTCTCCCCTTCCCTTCCCTACGGTTCCTAAATCCGGGGAGCGTTGCGAGCAGGGGCTGCCTGCGCTCGGGAGAGTTTTCCTTAGCACCTCAGGGAGCGCAGGCGAGGTCCCGGCCAAGAATTCAACATCTGCACAATTGATACTTGGCAGGAAATTTTAAAATTCATGCATGTTCCCTGAGGTGAGGAAGGAAAGTGCCTGGATCTGCAGAGCCGTCTCCGCTCTGTCCCCAGGCCAGAAAGGAGCAGGACTGAAATCCGTAAGCCTGAGGGACGCGGGACAGTGTGAGGTCCTGGGGTTATTTGGTTTTTAGGTGTCCTTCTACCTTGTGGGCTGGAGTTTCTTCTACATTTCAAGTGGTGATGGTGCATTGCAGTGTCTGAAGGGTAGCAACTCGTGCTGAACATCAGCTCGGGGCACGGGAGGCTCTGTGCTCCAGCAGTGACGGCCAGAAGGCTCTGGCTGCGGGGAGCTGTTACCATCCATCACTCTTCTGCTGGTAAACGCAGGCAAGAAAAGCCAGCTGGGGTAGGAACCGACTGCGGTGGTACCCTGGGCTCCCTGTGCAGATTTGCCGTGCGCCACAGCTCAGGGTGGCAGGGGATGCCGGCAGCCCGGCCAGGCTCTCCCCAGCAGCTGCAGCTCCTTTAAGACCCCTGTGCTCCCACCGTGGGGCTGGCGGCCAAACCGGGCTCTGGGGTGTGCAAACCAGATGTTTAACAATCGCAAAGCTGTCCCCTCCGTCCAGCGCAGGAACTCTGCCTGCCTTCATCAGCGCTTCCCCAGGCTTCTCGTGAAAAAAGCAGCTTGGTCTGTTGTTGTCTTGGCCTCAGAAAATTCTTCGATGCTGGTAAAAGCCCTCCATTTGCAAGAGGTGGTTTTGTTCCTTGGCTGATCCCACGCAGGACCTGGGACAATCGCCTTGGCCCTGCTCCTGGCCACGCGCTTGCCCTGGTGGCAGGGGGGTGTCCTGCCGCCCATCAGCTGGAGATCGCCGGGGCGATAATCCTCCCGAAACAAAAATAGAGAGCAGAACCGGTCAGACAGAAAGTGCAGTGGCGGAGGGGGAGTGCGGAGGGCACGCGCGGCGTGCGTGGAGCCGGTGCCGCTCTCGGGTGAGCTCTAACAAAGTGGCAGAGAAGCGCTGCAGCATCCGAGTAATAGATTAATGTTGTTATTGGTGTCTTTGTGTTAGGAGGGCTCTCCTGGCCCACCCATGGGAGTTAGGGTACGACGAGCCCATCACGCTGGCAGCACCATGAGCATGGCCAACGGCAGCCAAGGGGTGAGCCGATGGCCCCGCAACCCTGGGCAGCCTTTTTGGGTCTAGGGCAGATGCTCTGGAGTTGACCATCTCCCCGTGCCTCAGTTTCCCATCTGTGTGACAGGGACAGTGATGCTGCTGCTTTGTCAAGCAGAGAGAGGAGCTGGAGTTTTGTCCCTTGCCTGAGTGAAAACCTGGGAAAGTCAGTGATGGTGGAGGAAGGTGTGAAGGAAGAAAAAAAAGAAACTGGATTGAATGTTTTGGAAGAAAACAAACCCATGGGCAAGAGAGGATTTTTGTTGTACCACCTCTTAAAGCATGACAGCTGCTGGGCTGGTATTCAGTTATTTCTGAGAGACCACCACTAAGTGACAGCTTGGGGAGCCTCAGCTGCCTCCCGCCCGCGCGCTGCTCCCAGCCAAGGATGCGAAAGGCAAAACGCCATCCTGAGATGCGTTCTCCACTCCTGGGATGGTGTCGAGAGCAGACCCTTCACCGCGCTCTCCCCGACACAGAGACGGACGTTGCTGTGGGGTTTCCGTGCTCCTCGTGCCGCTCGCGTGAGCGGAGGCTGCAGTGCGGTGCGGTGGCCCCAGCTGCCGCAGCCCAGGGTGACCCGCGTGCCAGGATAAACAGAGACAAACGACTTGCAGGGGCTGCTGATGACTTTTCCAGCAGTAATTGACTGGGACACAGTAAAAGCCTGAGGGCTTTTGCTGTTTCTGGGCTGTACAGCAGTTTCCACGCGCGCTCCATCATCCTGGCTGGTGGTACCCAGCTCGCGGACCCCATGCAAGGACATCCCGGCACATCGGTGGCGGTTGCTTATTGTCACAGTTCCTTTCCTTTTCCCAAATCCATCCCTCCTGGAGCCTGTGGATGTGGGTAGCTCAGTCCCAAAGAGGATGAGAAAACACCCAGGAGCTTCTCGGTCTGTGAAGCAACAGCTCCCTGACTGGGGGACCCCCCTTTCCCTGGGGCACCCTGCCTGCTGTGGGGGTCTCAGAAGCATCTGGTCTGTTCCCTCCTTTCCCGGAGAGGTGGGGGTGAAGGGACACTGCCATCTTTGTCTGCCTGCCCCGGTCTCGGGAGGAGATGTGAGCAGGGAATTGTACCATCCAGGAAAAATCCTCTTCCCCTTCACCGAACCGCAGGGAACTCACCGGACTCGTGACTTGGATGGAGCAGCAGGGCTTGTGGCTTTTCCTTCTCTCCCTCCCGTTTGCCTTTTCCAGTGTTGGTCTGTCCTGCCCGGCTCGTATTTTGGGTAAACCCCAAGAACACTGAGTTTCCTTTGAGCCCTGTCCCCCTGGGCGGACCCGGCTGGCGAGGGACGGTGGCTGGGAGGAACTGTGCCTGCCCTGTTCGCAGCGCTCGTTTGAAGGTTTCCGTGGTCTGCGCCAGGGCTGCCCGCAAGGGCCCGAGGATGTTTGCTGGGAGATCACCTGGCTGCTCATTGAGGGACCACCAGCGCGACGCCGAGCGCCGCGGGAATCGGGCTGTGGCCGCCTTTTGATATCGCAAAGGCAAATATTGAGAAACCCTTCTGGGTGGGGGGAGCGGGGCCGGGTGTTCCTCGGGCGCTGGTAGCCAGGGCGAAATGCTTGATGTGTCTCGGTGGGGTGGCACATAAAAGGTGTGGAAAGGTCATTAAACCCGGGATCTGGACGCCCTGGCTGGCTTTGGGAGACCACCGCAGCTCCGTGGGGCGTTTGGCGTGGGCACAGGGCAGCGCGTATCCCTCCTCCTCCCTTCATCTTTAAATACCACCCCGCAGATTTCAAGGAAAAAATAAATGCACTTAAAATGGCATCGTTTTGTGGTGCCTGGAGGACTATTTATATTTTTATTGCTCCCACAATTTTTACAGAATAGCCTTTTTCATGAAAGCATCAGTGTATGCGTGTAATTAATCTGTGCAGCATCTTCAGAAAGCGGTTTTACAGCTGGATTTAGGGCAGCGGCACGCGGCAGTTGGGATCCCGCCCGCCGTCAGGCCCTTCGCCGCGCTCTCCATGCCAGCTCCGCGCCGATCCCAAGCTTTTCACCCCGTTTGGAGCTAATTGGACCTCCTGTTTGCCAGGCTGTGGCGGGGGCTTTGAGCTTGGCTTGGGGGGGTTTTCCTCTCCTGGAAATGTCACATGAAAATACATTTTTCAGTGCTGAAATAAGTTGAATGAGCAGCAGGCTGGTGCATGGGGTGAACCAGTGGGTTTTAAGGACAGAAGGTGCCTCTTGCGTCGCCTGGTCGAGCCCTTGCCGTAGCACAGCTCTGGGGCTGAGCCCGGCGGCTCCGCGCTCGGTGGGCAGCCTCGCCTCTCCCATGAAAATGAACCAGATCTCCTGACTTCTGACTGAAATGTAAGATGGGAGATAAGTGTTTGCTGGAAGGCTCCTGTTGCCGAAGAGCCTGGAGATCCTTTCCTTCTTCCTCCTCCCAACGAGACTGTCCAGGTGCGAGCAGCATCTCTGTGAGACACGGTACTTAGCGCGTTCTGGTCTGGTGTGAGATTTTTACCTGTATCACAGTAACAACCACCTTGACCAACGGACAAACCACTGGTTTGACTGGTGTCAATTGCCTTCCAGCAGCTTCCATTCCTCCTGCTCCTGATGTTTGCTGGGGGGAGCTGATGTTGTCAGGTACCGCTCCAGGATCTCAGGAGAAAAGGCGATGCAGTGGTGGCTTCTCTGAGATGAACCAGCTTGTCAGGGCCTCGGTTCTGCAAAATCTTGAGCCGCACTGGTGGCCGCATTCGATGCTTCGATGCTGCTCTTCCCCTCCTTCCTGCATCCATCCGGCCGCGCCGGTGGCTCGGGCAGAGGGGATGCGGTGCGAGCTCCGGCCACTTGCCCTCCGCAAAGACCCACCCAGAGAGACGGCGGCTCCTGCGGCGTGTGTTTCTGTGTTTCTTCACTCCCAGCTCCGAGCCGTCCCTCAGAGCTTCGTTGCAAAGTGCCAATTCACTGTCACCGCCTGCGTGGAAGGGGCGAGGGGGGGACGCAGCGCCGCTGGGGGTGAGGTGGGCAGAGCCGGGAGCCTGGCTGCTGCTGTTTAATATCTGTGGTCGAAGTGCAGATGGAGCAGGCTCCAGCTACGGTATGTTTGTCTTGGAGATTAAATCTGGAGAGCCTCTGGTCTCCAAGTCCATGCCGGGAAGAGAGGGGCGAGGAGGGAGGGGAGCCCAGCCCCGAGGGTGCACACACCTTTTTAACCCTCCCAAAGCTGCCTGCTGGCTTCAAAATGAAGGGTTAAAGGGTGAGCGCAGGTAGACGAAGGGTGAAGGAGCACAAATCCTTGAAATAGCTTTGGAAAGACTGGCACAGCCCAAACTGTGGCACCTGCTTGTGGAGATTTTGGGGGCAGGAAACTTTCCTTGCTCATTCCGTAGGGTGAAGCGTTGCTGTTGGGGACCCGTCGGTGATGCTGAAGTCGGGAGCATTTGTCCCGCACTAGAGCGACTGCACCTCGTGCAGGGCTGGTGCGCGTGAGACCTCCGCCCTGGGCTTCACGCAGCTCTCGGGCATCGCATGGCTTTTTCTGCAGCTCGTTTTCCGCCCATCCGGAGGGCTGGGTCCCTTTACCCGCTGCGCTGCATCCCAGCCCCTTGCTGCGCTGGCTGCCCAGCATCGCTTGCACCATCCACCCTTGCCTTGGTGGGCGTAAGCAGCGCGGAGGCTTCTCCAGCTGCTCGTCCCAGACCCCTGGATGGCTGCGAGCATCTTCGGCGGCAGCTCACCATCCTCCTCATCGGACTGAGCCTCGTGCTCCGGGTTGCCTTTAAGGCTGATGCAGGAAGCAGGGAAAGCATCTCCCCCCGGGCTCCCTTGCAGTAGTGTTCCCAAACACTTCATCTCCTGTACGCTGCGTACTACAAGTGTTCCTGCGGCGCTCAGGGCTGTTTTTGCAGGGCTGTTTATATAAGGGATCGCGCACGGTGCCTACATGCTTCTGGCACTTATAAACCCAGGTAGGCTGTGTTTATCCTGGGGATTGGCCCCGGTTGCAGTCACCTGGGGCTCGGCCAGCAGCACAGCTAGACGGAGATATGTATATATATATAAAATTTAAAAAAGCTCTGGTTGTCGAGAGGCCAAGCCTGCTTGCTGCACCGATGAAAAACGTGGCTTCCAGCGGTTTTACCCAGTCTGAACTGGTGGAGCTGTGCCAGCGGGCAGGCGGGAGCTGGGGGATGCAGCCACTCCTCTGTGGGGTGCGAGAGCAGGTTTAGCATCACTGTCCTGCATGAGATGGGTTGAGGAGCCTGGAGTGGCTGGAGGCTGGGGCTGGTGGGTGTCCCCCTCAGCACAGGGGCTGCTGAAGGGGTGCAGGCAGGGGTAGATTTCCAGTTTTCCCCTTACTCTTATTGCTTGAGGTCCCACATGTTGCTGTGTGGTTTCTACCTTCTCTTAATGGAGTGGGGATCTGTGACAGCCTGGTCCAGGTCTGGAGTTGGGGACAACCTGCAGAAGACAGACCATAAAGTTGGTGAAAAGCTGGAAAACCACAGGGGTGTCCCCCACACGACTCTTTTCATCGGGTCCTTCCCTGCCCTCGGCAACCCAACACGTGGGACAGGGTTAGCTGGGGTGGGCGTGGATCACCATCAGTAAAGGACTTGTTTTTCCCCCATCCTCCCTGGCCACGTATCCAAAGATCTCCAGCTCCTCTGAGCACCCTCCTAGGTGCTGGGTCAGCCTCTCCTCCAGCTTCTGCGTCCAACCTGGGAGAGAAAACCCAGCGGGTGCGGGACTTGGCGGCTGGCCGGCTCTACTCCTCCAGCCCTTGGCTGGGCAGAGTCCTCTTATTTGATCTGAAAGGAAAAATTTAATTAAATGAGATGTAGATCTCATCCGCTGGGAATTCTTCTCGTGGGCACCGTGCCCTGGATCATGCCCAAGGCAACAAAGGGAGCTGGGGGAGGAGGAGGGTGATGGGAGGAAGGCTGGGCAGTGCTGGGCTCCTCTCGCCTTCCTCCGGCGCTGGCCAGGTTTCTCTCCTCGCCTCCCCTAAGGCTGGGGCTGAGATGAAGCTATTTGCCCTTGGGGGTCCCCTCCCAAATCCCGGCTTGGTGGCTTCAACTGCAAAACCGCACCCAGGAGGAAGGGGGTGACCTTACGGGGTGAGAGGCTCGCCGCATCCTGCACCGTTTTCTGTGTTATATGCAGAAGCGCGTGTTTGTATTCCACAGCGAAGTGAATCCAAGGAAGTTCACATACGTACATAAATTCAAAGCATCTCTTGCAAACTTCCCGGTACCTCGCTTTTACTCGGCTGCCTTGGACGTTCAGGGCTCATCGCCCCGGCGTGCGATGCCATGGGGTTTGTCATCGTGATGCTTGTGAGCGTGGGGTGGGGGTTACCAGTCTGCTGCGGGACAAGTAACTGGGTTTCTTGGAGCACTGGCAGTGCTTTGTCTCTGAGGAAAGAGGATGGATTTTAAAACGACATAGGAGTGGGTGTAGCCTTGAAAAAAAAATGATATTTTGTGCCTGCGATCCTTTCATTGCCACATGACAATATCTTTCCTGGAAGCTTTCTTTGCCATACACTTGCTTTTGTTGTCTGAACGCTGGGAACTGGGAGCAGAGACCTGAAAGGTGCCTGCGTGGGGGCAGACCTGGCTCTGGGGACGAGCAGGGCTGGACCGCGACCCGCTCGCCACGGAGGGATGGAGGCTGTGGTGCCCGGAGGGGATGCAGCTGCACTCAGCTTTCTTCCTCCTCCAATCAAGATGATGATGCTGGGGAGCAGGTCTCATTGCTGGGGGCAGGAGGGGCCCTAACCTGGGCTGCACGTGGCAGGACCCCCCGATCCACGCAGCCTTCCCGCAGGAAACACTCCTTCTCCGGCGAGGAGAGCCTATTAAAAGGGAATAGGCCAATCAATAAATCAAGGCACCTGAAAAATGAAACCGAGGGGTTGGGAGAGGGTGGTTGTTTTTTTTCCTTCTATTTTTCTTTTTCTTTTCTCAATTAAAGCAAACAAAAATCCAATTGCAGGAGGTGGCTGTCGTGGCGTGCTGCGGAGAGCCGAGCTCGGTGGCTGGCGTGGGCGCTGGACGCAGGCGCGGCGGCGCGTGGTTAAATGAACTCCGTAAATTACAGCAGCGATACCTGGAAGTGTTGAAAAGGGATCAGCTGTTCCTGGGCTCGGGAGGGGAGAGGGCTGGGGGTGCCCTGTGATTGCTGGGACAACCATCCATTTTTTTGTAGAAGGTGAATTTTCTCTGGAAAAAGATCTGACACTGGGCATCGCTGAGGGGAAGAAGGAGCTTGTGGAGCTGGGTGGATCTAGCGGCAGGGGTTTGTCCCAGAGGTCAGCGCAGCATCGCCGCGGTTTGCTCTCAGGGTTTGGGTGATGAATACCCGGGTATCTCTCTCCGAAGCAAACCCTGTTTGGCTCTGGGGTGCTTTGAGCTCTTTGACGGGGCACGTGAAACTTGCTGCCTTTACACCCCAGCTAGCGGGTTTTGGGGATGAAACCTCAGGATGCTGTTTGAGGGGAAATCGCTGCCCCTTTGGCTCTCCCCTCCCTGCTTTGCCCCAGAGCATGCTGGAAACGCTGGGCTGATTTTGTCCCGATGATGGGAGCAGGCATTTACTGCTCTGCTGCAGTCTGTGCTTTAAACTGCACAGCAGAGTGCCTGGAAAAACTGGGAAAGATGTAAAATTGTACAGAATCAGTGTCTGCCCTGTGGCTGACGGCGGGCGGGCCGAGCGTGCCCTGGCAGCACAAACCCCGCCGCGGCACGGTGATGCCCTCCGTCCGCCGGCACCGCAGAAACGGTGCCTTGCCCTGTACCAACCCTGAGGTTTGAACCGCTTTCCAGGCGCGCATAGCATCCAGCCGTCCCCAAGCCTTTCGCCTGGGGACAGCACCGCAGGGCCGGTCGGTCACGCTGATGAACAAGGAGCTTTTCACTCGGATGCTTTTTTCCTGACCTACATTTTTATATTCCTGCATCAAGTTTAAGTTTCAATCAATTGGCATTTCTCAGCCAGTAACGGTTTCAAAATAAAAAAAAAGAAAATTCTGACTAATTCTAGGAAATGCTGGGCTGGAAGTACATTTCTGTGTGCCCTCTGCCGAGGTCACCTGCACGGCTGGCCTGGCCAGCCGGTGCTGTTTGCTTTCCTTCCTGCTGGGAACGGTCCCGAGGGACTTTTGGGGGTCACCGAACCCTCACCTTGAACCTGCCCCGTCCCAGGACTGAATTTTGGAGCCCTGCTGCCCGGCACGGCCGTGCAGAAACCCCGCATTGTCTCTGTGCCGAGGGCCAGCGGACGGAAGCTACGGCATCCGACTACCCACGGGAAACGCGCCGCGGCGTCACCGGGTGATGCCAAGCCCAAAGAGTCCCAAACGCGGTCACTCACGGTTATGTTTCCCTTGGCAGAAGGATGAGCAATAGATTTGTTTTAGTGAGGGCATAGTAAAAACATTATTTTTTTTTTTTAAAGGCCATTAAAATGATTTTGGAAAAACTCGCTTTCTCCCCCAGCATTCCCCATTTCAGCAAATTTGAATTAAACAAAGCCCTTCTCCTGCTGATTTTTCCCTTTCCCTTCAAGCCCTGTTGGGCAGGAGGTGGGTGATTCCTTTCTGCATCTCTGGTCGCCGTCGGTTTCGGTCGGAGGTGGCAGGCGATGAGGAGGGCCTGGGGCAGGGTTCCTGGTCCCACCCGTTTGGGACGTGGAGCTCTGCCCCCGCACCTCTCGGGTGAGAACGGTTTTGAGTCGTGTGCTCATTTGAAGGGGAGTTATTTTGTTCTTTCGGCTGCATATCCTTGGGTTGGACTGGACCAACTGCGAGGCTCGGTTGTATTGGACATCTTTTTTGTTCCACTTGAAGGGAAATTATTTAAATGTGGTAATTTTTAAAAAAGATCCCCAATTTTTATGCCCTGCCTTTTGAAATCAAAAGACCGGTGTGTCTGTGGTTCAGACTTCTGCCTTGCCATGTGCACATAAAGGATTTTTGTTGTTCTCCAGCTTCGAGCATCCAGAAGGCACAAGCAGCCCAACTGCGCTCCTCTCCAAAGGCCAAATTCGGGGTGAGGGCAGTCGCTGAGGCTTCCCACCCTGCACAGCACTAAGCCCTAATCCTGACCCAGGCGTCCATCTCGCTGCAGGTGAGAGGTAATTTTACCTCTTGATCCAGCGTTGAGGTCCGTGGTGAGAATTACACGGTGTTTTGCTGCACTAATTTACCGCCGCAGATAGTACAATAAAAGATATCTTTATAGAGATGAGAGCGTTCCAGGCTTTCCTGCCATTCGGCAGAGCCGGCTGTGCCCGTGTCTGCGTGTGAGAGATGTGCTGGCACGCCTGGGTCTGCTCTGTGATTTTAGGCAATTCACCGGGGTTATTTTCTGTTCGAGATCCCCATCGGTAGCGCGGGCTCGCTGGAGCCGAGGATGCTGTGGATGTGGTACCGCGGGAAGAGGAGCGGTGGGTGGGCCAGCGTGCGGTGGCTCCCGTGGGATGGGATCCAGATGTGAGGGCTGTGGAAGCATGGAGGTGGCTACAGAGCTGCCCTGAGACGGCCAAGGGTTAATCTGGCTCGGTTAGCTGGGTGTGATGGATCAGCTCCGGGAGAGGAAGCTGGGCTTCCCCCAGGATTTTGGGGAGAGGGGAGACTGGAGCTGTCTTCCGTTAGGGACCAGGCTCTCACAGAGAGATCCTGCAAACAAAATGGCTTTTCTGTGGCTGCTAGAGCTGAGTGGGTGAGGAGCTTTTGCAGTCGTGGTGCTGGCAGGTGACAGGACACGGCTTGTCCCATCGGAGCCTGTCCCCGAGCTCCCACGTCACCTCAGCAAAGCCACCACCCTGGAGGCTCCTCCAGAGCTGCAGCTTCCGCATCCTCCCAGTCCCCGAGCCTCCCCGGTTCCCTGGCGTGTCGCGGGGCTTGCTGGCGTGCTGGGCGGCCGTGGTCCCGCTCTGCCTTGGTATGCTTTGCCAGCATCTCATATCCTCATTTTTTCATGGAAAAGTAAAGGGGGAGAATGGGAGGGAGAAGGGGGGTGCAGAGAATTAATCAGCTTAGGGTCAGAACAGGAAAAAACACTGCTTAAATTTGTAATCCCCGGGACAGAAATCAGCTCAAAGCTGCAGAATGAATGTGCAGCCGGATGGTTTTTCCTCTCTCCTGCCCTCCCCGGCGGGGCCGATCTGAGGGCAGGGGATGGCCGCAGGGATCCTGCCTCCAGCCAGGGCAGGACTGCAGTGCGGGGGCTTTTGCACCCTTGTCTGGCTTCCCTCCCTCATTCCAAGCTTTCCAGGAAACTTGGAAGGTGATGGATGCGAGGACTTTGAACATCCCCAGAAGGGCTCTGGCAGGGCACGGGGACGGCTCAGCAGCTGCAAGCTGCCTTGGGAATGGGGGTCTAAACCTGGGATTAATGCACCTGGGCTGGTTTTGCAGTGCTGTCCTGTCACACCCGGCATGTCCAGGAGCTCCTCCACCCTCCTCTACCTCTGCAGAGCAGGCGGTGGGTGGAGGTCTTGCTCTGAGGAGACCCTGAGGCGCTCAGGAGGAGCCAAAGGCAGGGTCGGAGCATGCCTTGCTCTTTTTCTCTGGGTTTAAACACCCCAAAATATGGGCAGATACTGTGGTGGCAGAGAGCCGAGACTGCTTTGTGCCTTCGTGTGACGCTGCGCTGGCATTTGTGGCTCTTTCGCTGTGGCAGCCCGGGGATGGGAAGGTCGAGCCTGAAGGATGGCAAGGAGCCACTCAGGGAAGCCTGAAGAGTGGCTCTGCTGTGGTAGCGGGCAGTTGTGGGAAAGTGAGAGATTCCCAGTGGATCTGCCCATCCCCTGCCTGCAAAGCCAGCTGCAGCCTTGCCCGGCGGGTGTCAAAGTGCCCAAATGGGGTGAGGATGCAAGGAGGTGGCCAAGGAGGTGGATTGCACCTGCAGCCTGCAATGGGGAAGAGCTCACTGTGGATTAAGTGAGAGCCTAAGGCACTTGTGGGCTAAGGCTGAGTTAGTCTGGTCCTGATCAAGGAGGATTCAGCTGCTGGGGGAGCGGCGCCGGCAGTGGGGCTGCTTGGGGCCACAGGAAGCCCTCGTGGTCACCCCGCGGTCGGTGGGGACGTGGCCTCTGTGGTTGGGGCATCCCCTTTCCCCGGGGGGCTCCGGGGTTTGCTCTCCCTATTGGTGACAGGAGGAGCGGGGAAAAGCCCTCTGGCCCATTTGGGAGAGCCCAGGGATCAGACAGATCATCCTGCGCTCCCACTGATGGCGGAAACCGAGGGGAGCTGCTCTGCTCCCACGGTGAGGGGGATGGCTGGAGTCTGGGCAGGAGAAGCAAAAGAAGTTCATGCTCAGGGAACATAATTTTGCTGCTTAGGCCCATCCATCAGTCTGTCAGGGGGTTATCACTTTGGGATGCTGTTTATAAAGGAGCCAGGACTGCCATGGGGTGCCGGAGCCTGCCCGAAACCTGCCTGCAGCCCCTCCCGCGAGCCCGTCTCGGCCGAGCCCTGACATCCCTCTGCGCTTATCGCCTGCCTGCAAAAATGAAGGAGAATGGGACTTTCTTCATTCTTTCACCTGCCTGTCAGTCTCGGCATGACATGTTGCTTTAAAGAGAGAGCGACCTTTCCGTGCTGGGAAGGAGGGGGAAAAATTGCTAGAAGGAGCTGGAGAAGGAGACAGCCCGGTCCCACACGCAGAACAGGCTGGAGCCGTCAGGGGGGCTTCTCTTGGGGGGGCTGAAAACTCTATTTTTAGTCTCATTTATTCTAGGGTGAGTGCCTGTGGTTTATGTCTCCGTGGGATGATCGGGGCTGGTATTTGAGGAGGAAACCTGCGCCTGCTGCTGGGAACGCTGGTTTGGGCTGCAGCAGATGCTGGGCATGCAGTGCATCCCGAGGGGGCTGAGCCCCTGCAGCGCTGGCCCGTGGGCCACCTCCGCGCCCGACTGGCAAACAGCAGCAGCTCTCCTGGACCCTCATCCTCTGGGATGCAGCTGGGGGTGTATTGGGATTGCAGCCGGTCCCTTTCATTTCTCTGGAGAGCAGGAAGCTGCTGTGACGCTGGGAGCGGACGCGGTGTCCTTTCTGCGAATTCTCCCTGCTGCATCTCAACCTC
Organism: Ardeotis arabs; assembly: GCA_011801015.1. Taxonomy (NCBI): domain Eukaryota; kingdom Metazoa; phylum Chordata; class Aves; order Otidiformes; family Otididae; genus Ardeotis; species Ardeotis arabs. The sequence goes on from JAAGAY010135065.1 coordinate 81,346, forward strand.
GCGAGTTTTTCTGGGCTGTTACATCTTAAAGCGAGCTCTTGAGAAGCACCCTGTGCTACCTTGGGGTTGAAGAGCCAGGACTGGGGGGGGTCTCATGCCATCTACCCCTCAGCGGTCCAGCACTGAGCATCCCCGCTCGCCCCTCGGGGCTCGGCGAGCGCGGACGTGCGCTGGGTTAAGGGGCTCGTCTCTCGGTGACTCACGGTGGTTTGCACCGTGGCAGGTCGGTGACTCACGGCAGCCAAGCTGACAGCACCTGTCTGGGCCGCGGTTATTTATTAACACGTTACCAGAAAGGGCGGCATGGGAACAAAACACTTGCTTCGCTTCCTCTCGCTGGAGGAGCTTTAATGACATCGCTTCTGCGGCTGGCTGGGGTTTTGGCAGGGCGGGCTGTATCGCATGCTTGGGTTAGCAAACGGAGATAATCTCTTTGGGCTGAAACTCCGGGAGTCAGCTTGGCTCTTGCGACAGAGGCTGGTGGTTTAAGGAGCAGGCTCATTTGCATCCGCAGCGGGTGTCGAAGGGTTGCGCCGAGCCTGGGGGCTCCTTTCCAGCCGGGTTAAAGCCAGGTTGAGTGAGGCATGGCTCCAGAGATGTGTCTGAGGAGGCAGGATGGGGAGAAGGCGTCTGCTGGGGGCAGGCTGGGCTCCCCCTACCCCCCTGCTGCGTTTTCCTCTGGATTGCTCAGCTTTCTTACAGGAATGATCCCTCCTGAGTGTGGCTTTCACGTGGCTCTGGGTGCTGAGATCTCATGTTCACTGGCAGGGTGGGGACAGCGTAGGATGGGGTTGCGTGGGCTGGTCACTGCTGGGTTCCTTTCCTCCCCCCCCCGAGGGTCTTTGTGGGACCCCACAGCAGGGGTCCCTGGTGGTCCATGGCTGGAGCTTGCCACTTCTACCAGAAGAAGCTGTGAGATGCCATCAGGGGCTGCAGGGTCCCGAGGGCCAGCCTGAGCCCCCCGTGGAGCCCAGCGGCTGCCCTGCCACTGCTATCGCCGGAGGCAGCGGTTTCAGACAGCCGTACTGGACATCCCACCACGTGCCACACTGGGATGCGGCACATCTCGCAGCACTGGTGATGGAGCCAAGAATTTTTTTCCCCAGGGTCCCAGCCCCAGGGTGGTCACCTCTGCTGTGCCATGGCGGTGGAGCTGGAAGGACCCCGACGAGGTGTGTGCCCGCGGCGTGCTGCTGGGAGTTATTCTGCAGCAATGCTGAGCTGGCACCCCCAGGCAGCGGCTGCGTGATGGATGGGTCCCTGATGGACCCTGCCTGGGGGGCTCCTTGCGCGGGGGCACGGTGATAGCAGAGGTCCCTTTGCAGGAGGTCTGGCTGTGCCCCGCGCAGGGGCATGCCGAGGCTTGGGATGGCACCGCGCGTTGGCAGGCGCAGGCTGTGACTCAACGGGCCCATTTCATCTCTCTCAGATCTTTTGCCTTTTTTTTTTTTTTTCTTTAATCCACTTGCCTCATTGACTTTATTTTACAATCCATCACTGGGTTCACTGGAGAGCGCTTTGGTCATTAAGCACGTTGGGGCATGTGAATAA
>JAAGAY010135066.1:0-31146 GCA_011801015.1 Ardeotis arabs
CACACTCTGTACTGACACACTTGAAAATGCCTTACCAAGGTTATCCATAGCATAATGAAGAAAGTAGTTGAATTTGATGTGCTTGTTACACACAATATCAGGATTAGGAGTCCTTCCCAATTCATACTCTTTTAAGAGGTCACTGTAAAATAAAGATACAAATTTATATAAACATTACTAACACTGCGTAATACTATCCAAGAATGGAGGATCTGTTAAATACAAGAACTTGAGACCCAGTCATATTAACCATTTAACGTAAGAAATAAAACACCCGTTAGATTTTAACCTGTAAAAAAACAATGCTTGAAAGGTTTTCTCCAAGGTGCACTGAGGACATGGTGAAATGATCACATGCAATCTTGCAACCATGTTTTATTAAATTAATATTCCCTCAGAGAACAGGAACACATCCTACTTGCCTCTTACAAAACACTTTCAGAATTAAACCCTGTTTAATTTTTCCAAGTGACAGTGCAGTGGAGCACACACCGGGAGTTACTGAGTCTCAGCTGAAAGGACAATAACTCAGCCTGTAATAATACCACCATAGCAGTCACGGAGCTTAATTTTATTGTTTTTTTCCTGTCGTCTTTCTTTTCCTCAAAAAGTTCAAGGAGCATCTCAAAGTCATGTTTTACACTCTTGTGTAACTAAAGTGCTTAGCGTTAGTTATTATTTAAATGTCTTCCAGCAAATAATGAAACTAAACTCGCATACAGTGAGGCACTGACATACCAAGAGGCCTGATCACTATTGTGTTTGTCTTCAGCAGTCACTGAAGTCAAGAGGAACCGAGGGCGCAGACTGGAAAAGGATCTTGAGCTGTATTTAAAAGAACACCAGCACCCCAGTATTGGGGTTTACTCTTCACCATCTGAAACAGAATTGCTTTTTCCTTACTATGTTACTTTACCTTCATAAGTAGAAAGTAAAGCAACACATCTTATTTTGTCCAACTCCTTTTTAACAGTTCTGAATGCAACCATTTATATTAACAACTAAATCACCTGGGTCTATCCAGGTGGCTGGCTCAAGCACCGTTCTCTTACGACAACAAGCTGCTCCTTTGTAAATACTGCAAAAGTATACTGGAAGCTTTACAAAAGACTCAGAATAAAGTCAGGCTCACGTCAGTTTAGAACTTAAGTAAAGCACAGAACCGGAGAAAAGGCAATGAAGGACACCTACTGTGTCTCTCTAAGGTAAAAATACAAAATGGATTTTGCACAGACTATGGGAAGGACAAGACTTGGGACAGTTCTCTTGATAAAGGGTGGGTTTTGGTGAATAACCCTTTAAAGAGAGACTCCAGAGGAGAAGTAAATTCAAGTTCAGTGATAACAGTAAAGAAAAAAGGATTCTGAAAGAAAGATACTTGCACCACAGTGTTTGGGAACACTGTACTAATAAATGATGAGAAGTAGAAGAAAAGCTGATCTATGATCTTTGATTGGCCATCACCTACAGACTCTTCCCACCCCCCAGGAGTTTTAGTAACATTCTGTCACACCAACAGAGAAAAACGGCATGAACTTTCCCAGAACAGGACTGTTTTCTTCACTGACTGTGCAAAGGTTTTGTGCTCAACTTGACATCATTTCAACATGACATTGTAGCACAATTAGGTTATTCCTCAGTTTCTTCTCAGACAAGGTAAAAACAGCACCACTTAGAGGGAGGTGATGAAGATCAGGGAAAAACTTTTACGTACTTATGTTGAGTAAGTAACAGAGAAATTACATTGTTATACCTATACTTCCCTTCTCCTCTTGCCTCCCAAGAAAAACTCTCAGCTTTTCCCACATATAACTTTCTTCCCTTGAAGTGGAACAAATTCACAGAAAATCTGAACGCTCTCTTTAGAAAACAGTTTCAAATTTGTCAGAAGCTTAACGAAGCAAGGCTACTTCACGACTGCTTTGTGGTAAACTGGATTCAGTATATATTAATGTAAAATGCACTGCATAAATTACACACGCAGACAGCAACAGTGCCCCATTAAATATACTTTTCTCAAGCTGTAGTAAGGTTGGCCTACAGGTGGGAAACAGAAGAAATGAGCTGCAACAAAGCAATCGCTACACACCCATAATAACTAGGGAGAAGTCTCCTACTAATTTAAAAAATAACAAACTTAATTAAAACAACACATACATTCTGATCTAACTATGAATGACAGAAAATATAATTCCTTCCATATTTAAGAAGTACTTTCTCTGAGCACTGATAATACTGCAATAAATTGCCTCTGCCCATTATCTGTCCATCCTCATTCCTCACAATAACACAGTACCACACTAATATACAGAAAGACCATCTATTTTAAACGTGCTTCTACCTGAACACTTCATTCCAGTATTCCTTCACGTAGGAAACCTGGTGGAAAGGAATATCAAGCTTCTGGCAAACTCGGTAAGCATCTTCACAGTCTCTGTCAATGGAGCAAGCTCCCTGTTCATCCAGAGGGTCCCAGTTCTTCATAAAGACACCTGTCACCTGGTAGCCTATGAAAAGAAGGCAAGAATGACTTATAAAGTGAAATTCCTATAGCCTCGACCCGAAAACTGTGCTTTTCCAAGACTGATGTGGGTAACTGTGTCTTTAAGAGGTGAGTAGTCCACCCTGCTAAGTGTTACAGTATAGTTATTGTATGATTTTTTTTTTTTTCCCCATAGCTAACGGCTGGCATAAACCCAAGCTCTTCTGGCAACCTACGGCTATATTCCACAGCTCCGAGTTTCTCCCATCCCCTGCTTTACCCCTCACTTCTGCCGCCCCCGAGGCGCCCAGCGCTCCGAGGGGCCGCGCCCTGCCCGAGGCGGCGCCGTTCCAGCGGCCGCACTCGGCCGGTGAGCGCGGGGAGGCGCCGGCTGGACTCGGCTGCGCGGGGGGCGGAAAGAGGGAGAAGAGGGGGAGAAGAAGGGACCACCACCCACCCCGGCGGCGCAGGAGCAGGGCGGCCACGGCGCTGTCCACCCCGCCCGAGACGGCGCAGGCCACACGCCGCCCCGCCGCCAGCATGGCCCCGCCGCGGCACCGCCGCTTCCGGCCGCTCGCCCCCCTCTTCCGGCGGCCGCGGCCCGCGGGCGTGCGGCGCCCAACGGCGCTCGGGGGAAACGGGCCTCCCGTCGGGGGTTCCGGCGCCGAGCAGGAGCTGCATGCTCCCTTTTTCTGAACGCACTAGGGCTCAGCAAATTGAGCGGAACCAAGGAAGACCCCATCTCCATTTGATCGGTTCACGTTCACGATCACGGAATAAGCCAACGGTTTTTCCCTCTGGCTCCAGCTACTACTGCAGAGCTCCGTGCCTCAGGTAACCACCCTGGGCTAACCACGCTCCAAGCACCTCTGGATGTCCAAGCACCTCTGGATGTCCAAGCAACTGACTCGTACCCTGGAGGTTGGAATTTGGCTCTTAGCTGAAGGCACACTGAGCTGTCACCTCCGTGTCTGGACTCCAATGAACGCTTTGGCTAGTCAATACAGGCCATGAATCCCAAAAGTACCCAGCAGAGCAGGGGCCTGCTTTAGGACCACATATTTGGGTGTTTTGACTGGCAGATGACTCCTGCTTATTCCTAAATTGCCGTGGTCATGCTCAAAATCAGGATTTAGATTTGCTGCCTGCAAAAAGTAAACATTCACAAGATGTAGTTCTAAAGGGGCAGAGAATGCTTGGCTGTCCTGCAACTCCTTGAAGTATTGGCCGTAAACCCATTTACCTTTTTTTTTTTAAAAAGAAATCACAAATACATCACTCGTAAGTTCAGTTGTGTTTTTTTTTTTAATATCTCCCTCTGCTTCAATTTAAAATTATGCAAAGTCATTTCTCCCCCTATTTAAGACTAGTTGAGGATTTGGTTTGAACATTGCTTCTAAATGCACAGCACTGGTCTAATAAAGTTTTAGTAAATGCTTCGGTTGAAGAAGCCGTCTTGCTTTTCACAGAAGGAAAGCAGGAACAAGCAGGGAAAGTACACAAATTCCACATTTTTATGGTTCCTGTTGGCAGAAGCAGGTAGCGTGGTTGTTTCCTCTGACTGAGAAGAGTCTTCACAATCTGGCCAAAGGCCTTCGTTCAGAACAGGGTCTGGCACTGCAGTAACCCCAGAAAAGGCAGCAATGCTGAGAAGCAGGCAAGAGCCTTCAGATAAAGCCAAGGCAGCAGCCTTGTTCAGCATAAAAATCTTTGACACTCATCTGAACACTTCTTCCTGCTTAAACACATAGTCTCCAACTTCTACCACTTTTTGAATTAACACAGAGAGCTGAAAATCCATTTCCATTTCTTAATAAACTTTAATAAATATATTAAGCAAGTACATACACAGCAGAAGTCTCTGGTCTCCAAGACAGGCTTGTTGCTTCAGCATTGATGGGCTATACTGTGTACATTTTCATTGCCATTCACTTCCATGTATTATCAAAGGGTGGCAGATGCAGGTAAGAAAGCATTTTTCTGCTCTTTGAGAGTGAGAAAGTTACAATCTAACCTTCAAATGTCACGACTAAACCATCTGCAGTAACAAGCTGTTGCTTTTTCCTTTGAATCACACAAATGCAGCTGTTGCTGTTAGTGTATTCCACCAGCATTCAACAGCAAAACATTTATTTCCAGACTTGCTACACTTTTGTATGAAAAACCACCCAGAAGTTCACCAGCATTACCTACATCGTAACATTTGTTAGTGAAGCACTACAATATTCTCAAAGCCTGTAATAAAAGGTTGCTATTTTGTACAACAGTTTGGTAAACAAATTCATTTATTTTAAATTAAATCTTTGTTGCACACAAAGGATAAGGAATCAAAGGACAATTGGTAGCTAAACAGAGACAGCCAGGCTTCCAATACAGAGAATATCCCTTTTTGTCCTAGAGCAACACAGCTTAAATAAATCTATTGCAGCACATCCATGAACAGAACCATCAGTCAGACTTGGTCTGACTATATCAAGACTGTTAGAATTCTATCATGTTAATGCAGGTCATCAGATAATCTATAGCCGTCTTAAAACAAAAAACAAACCCAAACAACTCTGAAAAGTGAAGAGTAACACCTAAACACTTTAGAGATCAGATGCCAAGAATTCTTCATTTCAACTCAAGTTCAGAACTTGAGTAGAGGGGAATCCAGGTTTTCTTTGTTCACATCAGGACTCAGAGTGATAAGAGGTGAACTCAAATCAATTAGCTGAAAGAAGAAAAACAATAAGATTTAGCTATTGTAGCTAGCTGTTGTACGTAACTACCAGGAGTAATAATCTCTATTCACATAGTCTTCTCAAGCACTTTTTTTTCTTTAGGGTTCCTATTACTATCCAGAAGACAGATACAATCACCACACTCAACCTTTCAGGTGCAGATTTTTAAACATCTAGCTCATGCTTAGAGAAGCACAAGCTTCTCACAAGGTCTTTATTTCTCACAAGGTGGTTATTGCCCATACTCACTTTAAAAGCCTAAAAAGGCTATTCACCATTATGCATATTCAAGTGACATTGTCGTCCAGACAGGGCAGAGCACTTCTGAACTCCTCTGAACATTCCCATAGAAGTCAGACTTCTGTGAGGGACCTGATATTAAATTGATCCCAACTACACCTAATGTCATCAAAAGCTACATCCTCCTAGTTACCACCATTCACCTGACAATACCTAAATGCATCTGCCTTCAAGCCCCTAGTGTGCCAAACACTTGCCAGGAATGACTGTTAAGTTTAGAGTCGATTTCAACGCACATATTTCAACGAAGGAGGGGATTAGGAGATGAGTTAAACAGGAGACAGCCTTGCTTTTTTTTTCCTGAAAATGAGCCGCTGCTGCCAAGAACTGAAAATTTGCAAGAAAAAGAAAAGTCAGCATGCGTACTCTACTGAAGACAGCATTCACTTCCTGCTTGCTTCAGAACAGTTTCATTCTTTAACAACTGCTTTAAGCATTAAGTTCTTTCTCCATCCTCCTCCTCTTCCTATTTGCAGATTGCTCACTCAGCTCTAGTTGAGAGTACATTGTTTCATTTTAAACACTATGTTCTCTTTCCTTAAGAGCACCTTAGTATGTACTATCTTATTGAACTAATATTAAGTAATTCTTACAGTACTCTGGAGTTGCTCTGCAGACAAGTATATGCAGCCAGTTGACGTTTTTCTGCTAGCATATTTGCACCAGAAGACTTGAATATAACTTACCTTTACCTGCCCTGAGAATGCAGGCTTTAGAGGAGTAATCTTATTCACTTCAGGAGTATTGGAAAGGTCAATCAGAGGTCTACTTTCACATTCCAAAGTGTGCGGGATAAATTTGTCTACTCCAATATCTACCAGTAAGGCCTTAAAAAAAAAAATATCAGGTTTTCCCTTCTGTTCTCTATGCTTCCTTCATAAACATTTAGGCAGTCAATTTAGCTTGTACAGCTGTAATAATCACAGGACAGGCTTACTTTACAGGTTGGGTATTTTTCATGCAGGATTGTTTGTACACAGTGTAAAAACCTCAGCTCTTGCTCTGCCAATGGCTGGCATCACAAAGAGGGAAAATGCAGCAAGAAAACAAAAGAGCTACTTGGGGCATAAAACTATTTTTCACTTAAAAGCAGAGTTAAGTCAAATTTAAAATGGAAGAGTAACAACTCTCCTAATATTCAAATCACAGAATCATAGAATGGTTAGAGTTGGAAGGGACCTTCAAAGCTCATCCAGTCCAACCCCCCTGCAAGGAGCAGGGACATCCCCGACTAGATCGGGTTGCTCAGAGCCTCATCCAGCCCGGTCTTGAATGTTTCCAGGGATGGGACATCCAGCACCTCTCTGGGCAACCTGTTCCAGTGTTCTACAACTCGCATGACTTGACTACAATTACTGTGCAATGTTATTTAGTCATATAAACTATTCTGTAGAGCTCCAAACTTTAGTCATGCTTTTGCCCAGTTTAGCCACTCTATACATGTGCTAAGCAATTCTGTAACATTTTGTGTCATCAAGTAAGCTAACAAGGAAAATATCAAGGCAATAACATCAAGTAATCTACAGATTATTCTACACCTGAATAGTTGTAAATCAATAGCCAGTTTCACAGTATTTCAGAACTACCAGTTCAGTTCTTTCTCCTTAATACTTGTGGAGTGCCAGCTTTCAACATGAAGCCAGTAGATTCTTGGGAGAGGGGAAAAGTGTTCACTGGACTAAGTATGTGACACTTAACTGTGTTTACTGCTACATGGACTTCGGGGTTTAATCCTCACTCACCGTATGCAGATTTGCACTGCTGTTAGGCGACTGAATTTAGCTACAGCAGTACACTTTTTATTTTTTTCCAAAAGAGCTTTATAGCTGCAATAGGAACTGCCCAGTGACACTGCTTTTCTAATCAAATCCACAAGGATATGACAGCATTCATGCAGAAGTGGAAATTTGTTATGAAATCTGCAAGTATTTGATCATTCATTTTTGAGATGGGAACAAACTTAGTGGAAACACTGACAGATGGTCAGTGCTAAAAATAGGCACTAGAGGGTGCCTATCCATAGTTAATCCATTTTAACTTTGTGTGTACTGAAGTGGTTTTCCTACTTATCCCTCATCTTGAAATAATTTATTTTCAAGCAGTTACTCAGTCATTCTGTAGAAAAAAAGTATTGTCATTTCTTACCTCAGTTTGTTTCTCTTCAGCCTGCTGCTTTTGTACTTCAGTCTCTTTTAATTTGTTTTCTACTACTTCTGTGGCAGTCTTTTCTGGTGAGAAGTTAAGTGCAAGAGGTAGCACAGGTGGAGGAGATATATCATCTTCTGAAGAAGATATATGTGTCTTACTCTCTTTTGTCTGTTTATAACTAGGGAAAAGAACATTGACAATAATTGAGTTCTTTAATCAGCCTGAACTGTTTCTCTGAAGAGAGACAAGCCAAAATCCTAATCTCATTTTCTCCTTTTTTACCCCAAGTTTTAATGACCAAAAAGCTTCCCATTTTTCATCCAAAAGTATGCCAGTCACCTGCAAAATACAAGCTATTTCATGCTACAATAAATGTATAGCCTACCCCTCCAAAAAAAAAAAGCCAATGACTCTAGAATTATGTGGAATTTAATCTTAAATTGACATATACACGCAGTCTAAAGTTCACATGTAGGATTTTGGGGTCTTTTAGGCTTTGAAGAAACTGCTAGAAAACAAGTAATTACATTGTATATCACTGAGCAACCCACTTCAGTCCCTGCTGAGAGGAAGTCCTGACACCAGCTGGAGGACCAGGGGTTCTAATCTGATTAGTATAATCAAGTAATTGTAAAGAGAGTAATTGTTTACTTGAGAGAAAAGACTATTTTGGACATTTAGCCTAAGTAACATGACATATAGGAAGAGTTTTCTAGCCACGAATCATTTCTGCCGTAATGCTGTTCATCTCCACCAACCATGAAGCAAGCCTGCATACATACGGCACCTGTGAGAAGATGTTGCTCTAATAATATGAAGGCAGCATTATTTTCACAGAAAACAAACATAATTAACAACAGTGTAGGATTCAGCCATTCTGCAAGCAATTATTTCAAATGAACCATAGGTAAACCTGCTCAGAAACCAAGGTTCAGTCTATTAAATCCTTGCCTTTAACAAAGTGTAATTTTACAGAGATATTAGCAACAGGGTAAAACAAAATTAAGAGTAATATATATTTTAACTAGCTACTTCCCTTCATCAGAAGGCAACAGCAAAATAACACCAATGCCAAATCTGTTTTCAGTCGGAGCAGCAGCTTCCTATTAGAGAGTATAATTCTTTAGTGTTAGATACCGACTCATCTCTGTAAGGCTTATAGTACTTAACTAGTCACAGGATATAAATCTTTATTAGGCCTATACAACATCTATGCTCAAATGTTTTTTTTCTAACATTTAGCAGAGGTCCTTGAAAGCTGAACATCATCATTAAAATTCAGAGGTAGTTTGCCTACAATACTCATTTCTTATGTGGAGGATTCTGTCTTACCCAGCTTTAAGAGTCTTTTTGGAGGAAAAGCTGGAAGTTTGGTGAATAGATGCAGCATATGGAGAAAATGCCATTCTTGATGCAGTTTTAGGAGTCACTGCTGGAAATCCTGAGATACGACGAACAGGTGTAGGTAAGCCAGACCGTTTCAAACTGGCAGGAGTCATGGAGACAGACCTCTCAGGAAAGCAAGAATTCTGAAAGATCCTGTTTTCTGAGGCTTTCACAGGAGTGCTGACTGCCATGGCACTAAAAAAAAGGAACATGCATTTGCCAAAAGCTTCTAGAAACAGTTTTATTCAAATTATTCTACCAGAAAAATAGAAATCAGCTTCCCTTTGGTCAGTAAGGGAACAGTAATCATCATAAAGTTGATAGTCACAGCATAGTAAGGGCTTTGCTTCATAACAATTCTTTTGAGTGAGTCTAGTCTATGCAGCACTGCAAAGAAAACCCTCTTCTTCTGAAGAGAGTCGGGGGTGCTGTTTGGCTTAGTTCTGGGGTTTTGTTTTAGTTTGTTTTTTAAATCAGTTCCAATAGTCAATTCCAATAGGTATTAACATAGCTAACCTGGAGAGTCTCAAAGGACTAGACAATGAAGTTAGGACTTTTAAAGATTCAATCAACCATGTTGCATTCTAAAAAGTATGCCTCAGTACATTCAGTTTTCAGTTAAGCCCTACCTTCCAGGTGTGCCACAAAATGTTAATCCAAGAGATGCTGTTGCTTTTGGTGCTGATTTGCTTGATGGTGTATCTGAAGAGAAAAGTTTTGTTAATTGCTATCCACGTTTGTTTTTTTTTTTTTTAAAAACAGAGATACCTTTCAGTTAAAACAGTTCCTTCCAAGAGGTGGACAGAAGCGTAATGAAACAAATAACAAGCATTCAAGGTAACATTTACTTTTAATAGGCAAGCTGGAAGACAGGTCATGAAAAGTATCTGCTTACCTCCAGTCTTCACTGGAACCTTAGTTTGACTTATAGGAACAGACAAAACTCTAGCCTTGGGCTTTGGACACAGGCTTCCTTTTGTTGCACTTCCATCTTTATTCTGCTGACATAGCTTCTGCAGACTGGGAACAGAGCTCAGCCTCTGAATTCCACTGCCTGCAGCTTCAGATGATGTTGCAGAAACTGCAGATTTAGCCAAGCTTACAGCACTAGATATTTTGGGAGTACTAGCTGATCTTGCTTCCTTCCTGGATTTGTCAGTATTGGCAGCCTGCAAAGATGACACTCTGGTAGGTCTGACAAGGGCCAACCTGCTTGTACTAGATGAAAACTTAGGGCCACTCACATTAGCTTTTGAAGACATGCTGGGTTTTCCTGAAATAGAAAGTTAAGTTATACACCTGAATCATCGCTTATTGCTAAGTTTTTGACTAAGCAGAATAATTACACTCATAGGAAAGAAAAACAGCAATTTACAGCATTTAAAGTTATGTTCAAACAACTCAAGTTTAAGAACAACATATACAACTACTGAAAATTTACTCCCTGAATACTCCAGCAACTTTGTCTGTTTTAGGAAGTCTCTTACCAAATTCCTGAGTTACTGCAATCAAATCAAATAATCTTCAAGGAATGCCAAAACAGCATGCAGATTCAAGTTACACTTTCAGCATTGTTTCGCAGCATAGTTGGCTCTGTTCCCTTAAGCAGGCATTCAAGAAGGTAATAGTTCAAGTTACACCGTAACACCACAGGCTGAACTACCCCACAAGTGCCTCTCTCAGGTTTCTGCATGGTTCTTACTTTTAGTCTGTAGGTTACTTTCAGTAATAAGATGAATCCTGACTAGACACTTCTATCATATAAAATAATTCTTATTAAGCTTTAACTTTTACTGATATATTATTATTCATCCAGAAACAACGTACAATATAAAAATTCGCAATAACTTGGTATCTTGATAGATCTACAAGAACATCTGTCAGTATTTTTAGGAGAGTATTTTCCTGATCCTTTAAGACTTACTGAAAGGGTCAAATTGATGTCCTCATTATAATATAAGCCTCTTGGTTGTATTCAGTTATCTCCCCAGAGATTTTTTCAGTCTGCTTGAGTAAAGCTCATCCTTTTATTAGGCTTACAGTAAATCAGAACTTGGAACTAGGCCTTCCACTTTCCTTCTGTATTTTGGTGGTGGTGGGTTTTTGGGTTTTTTGTTTGTTCGTTTGTTTTGGGGTTTTTTTGTTTTGTTTTGTTTAATTCATGTTAGACAAGCTTACAGCATTCAGAAGCTCATGTACTTGGCTATAATAGAGAAGATCACATACAAAAAGAACATGTTTCCTAAGACACCGCGTACATTCTAGCTGTGTCATACTCTCGCATGTAGGCATCAGGCTTACATGAATCTAGTTTTTACAAATGATAGAAGTCTACGATTTATCTTTTGTCCACAGGGATTTATTGGGCTAGCCCACAAATTTTTTTTCTCCATTCAAAATATTTCTTACTACTTATATGTACTGGCCATCATTAAAACATACCCAAACCCACAGTCCAAGACATGCTTAGCTACTTCAACATTGATTTGTGGCACAAATCCATAGTAAGAGTGATTACCATTTTTTCCTATGGGAGAAATGGGTAAACTTGAATTCAGACTTGAGTTCATGCTGGAAACTGATGATGATGTAGCCTTTCTTGTGAGACCACTGGCAACACCAGGAAGTTTCGAATGTGTTATCTTCTTTAAGCCAGGCTGAATCAGAGAATATAGTTTATTCAAAAGAAAAAAAAAAACCACAAGACTATTTAACACATTATTTTGCCATGCTTTTTGTTGATATTGTAGCTTTTTACTTGTAAATTTTAGAGAAGCTTCTTCCTCAGATTACAGTTTAAAAGTGAATTTTCTTAGAAACAGTTCATTATATCTGGGTTATTATACAGAACTGGAATATCAGGTCTAGCAGGTGGACTCTTATTTTTATTCCTGCCACAAACTTGAGTATGGACTTAAAGGGATTAAAGAATAAAAGGAGTAACCCCAGGCACCCGTATACACTAGCAGCAACCAGCTGGAAAGCAGCTTTGCAGAAAAGGCCCTTGGAAGTGCTCGTGGAGGAGAGGACCTGAACATGAGCCAGCAATGCGCTCTTGCAGCAAAGAACGCTAACGGTATCCTGGGCTGCTTTAGGAGGAGTGGTGCCAGCACGCTGAGGCAGGTGGTCCTTCCCCCCTGCTCACCACTGGGGAGGCCACACCTGAAGCTCTGTGTCCAGCTCCAGGCTCCCCAGTAAGAGAGCAATTTGGAGCTGTTGGAAAGAATCCAGCAAAGAGCCACTGAGATTATTAAGGGACTGGAATATCTCCCATCTGAGGAAAGGTTTAGAGAGCTGGGACTGTTTAGCCTAGAGAAAAGAAGGCTCAAGGTGGATCTCACCAATATATACAAATATCTGAAAGGACAATGTCCAGTGGTGCCCAGTGACAGGACGAGAGGCAATGGGCACAGACTGAAACACAGGAGGTTCTACCTCTGAACATCAGGAAATGCTTTTTTACTGTGAGGCTCACTGAGCACTGGCACAGGTTGCCCCAAGAGGTTGCTGAGTCTCCATTCTTGGACATATTCAAAAGCTGTCTGGCAATGGTCCTGGACAACTGGCTCTAGGTGGCCCTGCTTAAGGAGGGGGTTGCACCAGATGACCTCAAGAGATCCCTTCCAGCATCAACCATTCTGTAATTCAGTGAAGTGGCATACAGCATGGAAGTAGGTCTCTCAAGCTTCAAAACAACTAGCAGCTATAGGTATTCTACCTTCATACAGGTTATGGCAACCTTTCTGGCTTTTCATGAGGTATAGTTAACTACACACATTAAAAACTTTGTTTCTTACAGAAAACTGCTGATCACTTATCTGCAGCTACTGCTTTAAAAACAAAGGTAATGCTTGTTAATACAACACATTTATAGTTGCTCTTAAGTACGTTCATTGTGTTAGAGACTTAAAACACACATCCAAGAACAGCAATTACAGCACAGAGACTACCTTTTCTTAAAACCATTACACACAACAATATAGTTTTAAATCAGAAGTAAAATATATTCAGTTTTTTCTTTTTATCAGAACATCACAAAAATTATTTTCATATTGAGAATTCTTTCCATTACCTTACTTGGTGCTGGAAGGGCTTTTTTGTCTTGCACTGAGGAACTGCCACTGAACGAAGACTCAAAGACATCTGAAGCAGTACTAGATTTATCAGAAGTTAGATCTTCAGATGATCCCATGCTGTTCAAGTCGCTTTTTGTAGAAACACTAGTATGTTTGGACTGCAAATTTCAATGCAACATTTTAAAAGCTACTAGTGTTTCTAGAAACCACTATAAAGCCAAAACACCAATTGATTTTGTTAAGAAACCAAGACAACAACCAATGAAGAAGCCTTTGAACCCAGTCAAGTCCTCAGTCTTTAGACTAATATAATTTAATGTCAGTCCAGTGAGTGTATTTGCTAAGTACTAGAACATGCTTGAACTCAGATATTGGACATCAACCTAAGGACAGTTCTGCAACAACAATTCATCAGCACAAGTTTCATATAATCGTGTTCACCTACTTACTGCAACAGCTGTTCCTTACAACTATGACATCTCCATGTAATTCATATTCTTCTGCTTAACTCTAGCTTTCCAAAAGATAGGATATTACAATAGTAGATTGCATCATCCAAACTGTCTATTTAGACAGTGGGGTACAATTTGGCTAGTTAAAGCATTAAGACCGTGTCTTTTCTATAGCATCCAAAATCAAGGAGATACTTATACCACAAAGGAATCAAAGGGTCCCCTATTTTCTATAGGTGATGGTTCCCAAGGAGCCAGTATCACATTTTCAGTAAAATCTGCAGTACATGCTGGATCCTAAGCCGTAAGGTGTAGAGCAATAAAAATCCAGAAGATATTCTATCTAGAGACTGGGATTTGTGCACGCAAGGTGACTAACACAACTGTTGCCTTGCTATCCTAGAATACATTTTCAGTTGCTGACGTAGCCACATCCTAAATGTAATAGCATTCATCAGTGCTTTTCATGATTGAGACAAGTTGTGGACAGAAATAGAGCTAAAATATTTCCCTGTCCTATCAAAATAATTGTGAGCTTTTCCCTCCTTGCCACTTCCATTGACAAGGGTTAACAAAGCCACTTTTGCACACTAAGTCACTAAAAACAGTGCAGTAATTTTACCAGCAACAAAACACAGAAGCTAGGAATGATGGAATTCACAAAACCAGAATACAATGCAAAATAATTTTGCCTGCTCTACATCGTCATAATAGATAAACTAGTTGGCATCTGCCCTGACTTTTCTTTTTTATATTTCCTGCCTAAGGATCTTATGAGGTAGAGAAACATTAGAAGATTAAAGTTCACTTTTCAAAATAAAAGTTTGTAGACAGTTTAAACATTCTTAAAGCACACAAAGGCTGTGTTTAAAGAAAACAGCCCAGAAGCTGTCTTTACCTTTTCAATAGTCAACAAATTGCTTTTTCCAAGAGTAGATGAAGGGTTTGCTATTGGCAGTTTGCCTGTTGCCTTCGTATTTCTTTCCATAGTTTCCTGTTCTTGTGTCAGGGGTGAACTGGCAATTTTTGTAGGAGACACACGATTTTTAGCAGGGCTTCTGTTTGGATGAGTATGAATAGCATGTGTTTTGTCACCTGACAAAAGTTTATCCGATTCCTTCCGAAAACAAGGTGGCAGCTGACATACTGGGCTATCCTGCACACAGTATGTCTCCCGTTTAACAACCCTGGGACTTTTCCCTATATTTTGGTTTCTCAGTATTTTCAATTTTGACTTCGAGTCCTCCACAAATTTTTCTATAATCTTGTTTTCCCGTTCCTCTGATTGGCTCATTTTAGTCTGTTCATTCTTGCTTCCAGTCTCTATTTGCATTGCTAACAAATTAGCTTCTTTGAAAATTTCCACAAATTTCTCTCCTGTAAGTGGGCTCCACATCAGTTTATCATCAGAAGCAGGCATACTCTTTTTTTCAGCACTTTCTTTTGCTTCAATATTGACGGCAATACATTTTTCTTTGTGTCCCAAAGGTCCAACAAAAACTTCATCTTCATTTCCACTACAAAGAAAAATAAGTCAGCCCAGAATCTTATATGTGTCCACTTTAAAGGTGTATTTACCCTTCACTTACCTTGCTGGAGAGAGTGAAAGGTCAAAGTCAAACTTTTCATCAGTCAGAAGAGGAAAGTCTGAAACTATAACAACAAGGATTTGGTCACAGCAGGGGTTTACAATGAAAATGATTGCATTATGCTTTGGCAGTTTGGCAAAGCCGATGTCAGATGGCAAAGAAACTTTTAGCTACCCAGTTTAAATAATAAAAATAATAAAAACATATTTGAGGTGAAAAAAATGGAAGGTACAGCTGTGAATATGATCATAATTGTGATAGATGCCCAAATATCATGAAAGATCTCAACACTAATTTCTAAGTATCCATAATAGGAACATGGGATCTGGCTATGAGAAAGGTTATGAGCAGGCTCCAATCAAGAAAAGTGAAAATATATGATCTAGAGCTCTATGACAATGCAGTTGTCCTATCAGTCAGTTCTTTTCCAGTTCAGACCACCACAAGACAGTAACAGAAGTCAGTGAGAAAGACTAGTTTTCCTCTTAGCTAAAATATACGCTAAATATTAACTAAATCCACAGCAGACAGATAAGGAAAAGGGAGGAGCTCAGATTAGCTATACAGGAGAGAGGTCCATGACATCATGTCGCTACTACACATGCGCTAGCACCAGTGCTCCACAAGCTGTTGAGGGGGCTTGTAAATCTGAGACTGGCAACAGCAGCCCGTGCAAGAAAACAAGTACACAGAACAAGATATAAAGCAGACATAGGAGGTCTGTGTCTGTTTTAACTTTTAATAAAGGATACACCAGGTAGAGAATATCCAAACATGTTCTCCACCTACCATTGCTCATGCAAATACTCTGTTTTTCTTCAATCACATGACTTGAGCAATGTCCTGCCATTTCTTTTCCTTCCTCCATAGTATCTGGAAAATACAGAATTAGCTATGCAATAAGTTTTAAAAAAACAACAATAAGGTCACAAAATTTTATGATACTGCCAAATTAGCAAGGAGGTAAGGATTCCCTTTGCAGACTTTTATGTTTAGGCACAGCCACACTAATGTAGCTTACGGGATGTCAAATCATAGAATAGAATAGCTTGAGTTGGAAGGGACCTTTAAAGGTCATCTAGTCCAACCCCCCTGCAAGGAGCAGGGACATCCCTGACTAGATCAGATTGCTCAGAGCCCCATCCAACCTGGTCTTGAATGTTTCCAGGGATGGGGCATCCACCACATCTCTGGGCAACCTGTTCCAGTGTTCCACCACCCTCACTGTAAAAAAAAAAATCTCACCATCCTCTCTTGAAATGTGCTATCGAATTATCTGATATCTGGTATGTGTAAAGTGTTGCAGCCTCTGTAAAAAGCCTTCAAATACAGTAGTGATACTAGGATTTCTGAAATTCCTTAGCACAAACTGTGTTCAGCAACTAAACTCCTTATATGAATGCTGCTGCAACAGGCAGCACGGCTAGGCAGTTGCAGCAGAACACTGCCACCTCACAGGCTAAAAAAAAAAGCAACCTTTTTACAGCACTAATTCGAGACCGGCATAACCGAGACTCGGCACGTCTCTGCTCTGCAGGGAAACGCCTGCTGTGTTTAAAACAGCACCTTTCACCTGTGGAGAGAAACCCATTGAATACGATCGATCTTCCTGTGAGCAGAGATAGACTCGTCTCTACCTTAGCACAAGGCGCTCGGGCTTCGCCGAGAGGTCAGCCCGGGGACCCCCGGGGAGGGCACCCCACGCGGTGCGGCCAGACCGAAGGGACTAACGCCGAACACGGGCCTACCAGGACCGGTCCCTCACGGGGCAGCTCAGCAGGGCCCACCCGAGCCGAGGAGACGACGCCCCCCCCCTCCCCCCACACACACACCCCCGGGGGAGGAGAAGCTGCCCGGCGTGCGCGGAGCCGCTCACAAGCCACACGGAGCCCCGCGGGGGGTGAGGAGCCGCCCCGGCCGCCCGCTCACCGCCCCGCCTCAGGCCAGCTCGCTCAGGCCCTGACCGCAACGGTCGCTCCGCAACCGGTCCTCGGGGAGAGGCCTCCGCGCACCGCACCGCACCGCACCGCGACGCCGGGCAAGCGGCCGGGGCCGCCGAGGGCCCGAGCCGGTAACCGCTGCCCACCTCCCGTACCGCTCCGGCCCGCTCACCTCCGCGGGAAGCACGGAAGAGCACGAAGCAGCGCGGCGGTGCCGCCGGGACGTTTGAAACCGCGCCGCGGTGACGTCATGCGCCCCGCGCGCCCTCATTGGCAGGTTCGAACGATAACGAGACCTACCTGCCTCAGGGCATTCTGGGGCTTGTAGTTGGTCTTGGCGCCCCAACGGCGTCGCTGAGAGGGCCCCGCCCACTTACAGTGGCCAACTTTTGACAGATTGAATATATGTGGTTACAGACGGTCTGGTAGATGTGGAGATGGGCCTCTGGAGCCCCCAGGGCCACCAGAGGCTGTCCAGAAGGCTGCTGCAGGCACCCGTGGGGTGGTTGGGTGGCTGCTGGCAGCCATGTCAGGGCCCATGGCCCCTCCTGCTTTGCTCATACTTGCAGGCCAGGCCGCTCCTTTGGCGCTTTCTGCTCATCAAATCCAAGCCCCAGCCTTGTTGTTTCATCCCCACTGCAAAGCTGGGTTTGTCTGGCTGACCTCGGCAGCCGTGGTGGTGGCCGTAGTGGAAGGGAAAGCCTTCTGCAGCGTGTGGGCATTGCTGAAGGACTTGGCTTTGGGGCCTTGCTGGGGTGCAGGGCCTCAGGGTGACTCCTGACACAGCTGCTGTGCTGGCTGTGGTGGAGCATGCAGATGGACTCCTTTTGTTTCCTCCGCACCTTTGTTGGCTAGGATTGTCCTAGTGACTTAACTGCACCAAAAAGTGCATGCATCTGTTGCTAAGCTGACATAAGGAACAGCAAGATTACAGAATGTCAGTCCCAGCTACTGCCACTTAGTATGGGCTGACCAATGGAATAGTTTTAAAAGTAAACTGATGTCAGTAAGAAACACCAGGAAAACATCACTCTTCTACGTTTCTTCTGACATTTAATGCTGTGCAGTGCTTAGGGTTTTCTCCTAACACATGTGTGGCCTCAGAAATTGCAGTCAAGGGATGTATTGTAGCAGCTGAATAACAACGGTTAATCATGACCTGCAGGTTGTAATATTTAGAAAATATTTTGCAACCCTTTCTCTACTTAGCCACTTATATTTTGGTATCTTTCGTGGAGACTTGCAAGCAATATACATGCAACTTGAGTATATTAACAAGTATTTTGTGTCTTGGCTAATACGTACAGTAAATGGCTGACACAAATAGAATCATAGAATCATTATGGTTGGAAAAGACCTCTAAGATCACCAAGTCCAACCGTCAACGCAACACCACCATGCCTAGTAAACCGTGTCCCGAAGTGCCACATCTACAAATTTTTTGAACACCTGCAGGGATGGTGACTCCACCCCTTCCTTTGGCAGCCTGTTCCAATGCCTGACCACTCTTTCAGTAGAGAAATTTTTCCTTATATCCAATCTAAACCTCTCCTGATGCAACTTGAGGCTGTTTCCTCTTGTCCTATCACTAGTTACTTGGGAGAAGAGAGCAACACCCACTTCACTAGGCTGAGTATAAACATGCTCACCTCCCACCTTTCTGCCTTCCACATCATCCCAGGAATCCCTCCTGGCTGGCAGTGGTCAGTCAGGTGGAGAAGTGTCAGGCTTTGCTGCTCATAAAACGGGCCAATCCTCATTATTACAGAATTTCTATCTTCCAGCTTTTTATCTCAGGATTTTATACCTGTTATCTTTGGTGTTTTTCTCATGGGTCCTTGAATTACTTTTACTGATGTAACAATGTCAATTCTACATTTTTACCATTCTGCTTTTGCATTGTTTTAGCCTATAGAATGTCTCACTAATAGCTCAACAGCAATTTATTTTCAGTAAGTTGGGCAAGGGTCCATAGCTGTATTAATAAAACTAAGCCATGTACATTATAAAAGATAATTTTCCACAAAGAAGATTATGATAGAGGATAAAAGTTGGGAGACATCAAGAATGTATTATATGACCCAAAATCAACAATCTCACACTTCTGACATGAGGCTTACACATACCTGCTTTTGCTTAGCTCAGTCAAAAATTGAAAGTGTCAGTAAGAAACAGAAAACCAAGATGAAACTAATGGGAAAAGGGGCAAATAGGCTGGCTGTAAATACTACAGATCTTAGGACTAAAGTAGAAAAAATGTATAAAGAAAACAAAAAACATATAGGAAAAAATCAGTGTACAGCTTTTATTGTGGCATCTACCACCCTGTCTATGTTATTTAAGAAAACAGAATCCAAAAGTTGTAACTGCCTATATTCTCAGGATCAAGTCTGAAAAAGCTAGAAGTGATTAAAGTCAGTAATTCTTTACTGATATCCAAATTTCTTCCTCCAAGTCATTGTATTCTACATTTAATGTATTACTAATAATGAAGAATGATATTACGTCCTTGGTAGCTCCACTGGTTCCAGTGACACAGTTTTACTCACGTAGCTGTTAGAAGTAGACAGCACGTGCACTTGCATTGAAATGCACGCTGACGGGCTAGTCTTGTAACAGTTTACTGCAAGGAAGCAGAGGCTCAACCAGTTTCCGTTAAATGGCCACAGTGTCGATGAAATGAAAATAGCTCTTTTTATAAATGTTATTTATGGAAAAGAGTTTTAAGACTCCTGAGAGTATGTGTAAACAAACTGAGCCTTAATTTTGTGGAGTGTAAGTGATAGCCCGAGATATATTTGGAAATTGCTAATTATTTTACTAAAGCTAAAGGAACCAATTCTATTTATATAAAAACATAAATGCTATGTGAAGGAAAGGCAAAAAGCCTTTAGAAATGCACCAGAACTACAAGTTCAGATTTGTCTTAACAGCAGTTATATGTGACAATAAGCATAAAGTAATAGTTATATCAGAAATAAGGTTATTTTAATTTTTTGACAGTTTAAAGATGATGCGAGACGGTGTTCACATTTTGTTTTGGGAAAGAAGGGCTTTGGCCTGTTTTTTTTTAAACTGTAAATTTAAATGTGTTTATTCATGAGTCCTACAAATAGTTACTAGAACATTGGATTTATTTTTACCATTAACCCAGCTAATCACGGAATGCCTAACTTTTGGGAGAACCTGCATTGGCACACTGTCTTGTTACTTAACAGCTCCAGGTGGCCAGGGAAGAACAGGATGTCTGTGACTTTGTTGTTAACCCTAAATATTCAAATATTTTCTTTTGTGCTGATATACTGCTTATTGACTGCTTATTGAATATGATTGTGTTATAAAAGTGAACAGATTATTAAAGAAGGCACATACTTTTTCATAAAAATGTTTGAATATTAGAGCACCTCTCAGTGATGGTGGCTTGAAATTTCACTCCAGGCAAGTTAAACCAAATTACAGTTGTAGAAAGGAACTAAGTTTTACCCCAAAATAGCCTGTGGTCTAACAGAAAGTAGTTCTAAGTTACAGCTCATCCTGCATTTTTCATCACCAGCACCGGCCATCTGTGCATTACTTGTGTTCCTATTAATTTGGCAACACTTTAGCAGCAAGCTACTGTTTATAAGAAGGGATCCCAGCAGCTAAAAGAAGCCAGTCTTTGGGATTAGTCATTACTTGCCTTGTGAGCTGCTCCAGGGCGTTTCTTGAAGAGCTATGTCAAAATCGGCTTTAGAAAACCAGTAATTTGAGAACTTTGATTGACACATATCAAGATCTCCCAGATGAGCATTGGTCAAGTTGGTGGGCTTGGAAGAAAGATTCTTCTTGTTGGTACTGAGTGGAGATTTTCCTCTTTTGTGCAAGGAAACAAGAGGATTAAAAAGGACAACTTCTCTGCGAGAAGAAATCTGATTGATTGAGACCTCAATCACCGAGACACCATGAATGTTTCCAGGAGGTAAGCTGCACATACTGCATTCTCTCCAGGTAGGAACAGGAAAGCAAACTACGGACAGGGAGAATATTCCTCTTGTGGTCTTCACATTATGCTGGTAGATGATCTTGAGCTATGTTATTTGATTTGAAGTTACACAAGACAGAAGGTAGCCCTTGTCCTAATACAAATGCTAAATGTGTATTTCTAATTCTACAACTACTTTCTGTAAAATCTCAGCTGCAGAATGTCTGTTTCATTGATGAACTTCCTTTGCAGATTGCACTTGTTAGTCTTTCATTTTTAACAAATCAGTTTTGACAGCTCTCTTCCAAGTGTGCATAAGTATATAAATATAATTTGTGTTTAAAAGCTCTTTACTCATAAGCTGTATCTGCTTATGAGTAAACATAACATTTTTGATAACTCCTACTGTTCTGTGATGATAACAAGAGGAACATCTATGAACCAGAGCTGTAATACATCTAGTACTTCTCAGACCCCTTCCTAAGCTACATGAAAATCACAAGCTGATTGATCTTTTGGCATTCCAGTTCAGATGGAATTTTGGACATTCAACATTTTTTATCTTAAAAAAAAAAAAAAGAGAGAGAAGTGGGTCCACTGGGGCTTAGCAGGCAATTTTCAGTGGAAATGACAATAACTGGAGGTCAGTTACCACAGGCTAACACTTCTGCTTTCAAACCATTTGGGAAAGGTGGCAAAGCAATGTAAAATGTTACTCCAGAGAATCCTGCAGACACGCTTTCTGTAGTTACTTCTGATTACTGTCTTGGGAGGAATAGCTTGTCACAGGCTGCTGAGGGAAGTCTGCTCTGAGAAGCAGAGATAGAAAAACATTATCAGAGCAGGATGGGAAGCTCACATAGCACATGCTGTGCTTATTCCCACGGATTAAAGCTTTGGAAATGGGTATTTTTTTTAAACCCTGCCACTTTCATAATATTGCAAAACAAAAGGGTATGTTTTTTGTCATACAACTGATCTGTATCAACAGTGAAGAGTAAGAGCACTGTGCGTCCTCGAACAGGCCCATACCCAGTCTCTCTGCTTGTCAGTGGGAGAGAAATACCAAATGGCTGGTAAATGCTTTGTGTTTCCAATTATGGAAATTACTTTATTAGCCTCATACAGTTTGAAGAGCTCTTTCCCAAATCTAGTCAATGATACAATGCATGCTCTGGACTTCATTATAAACACTATTGAACTATTAATAAAAAAAAAAAGAATAATTTTTAATCTTAATCTCGCTTTTTGTTATGGCAGGATACATTCTCTCCGTGCTCACAGACAGAAAACCAATGGGACTAAAAGCGAGAACTGGCACAGCACTTCTGGGTTCAAGCACCAGCATGGAGATGATCTCGTTACAGTCCATGCCCTTTACACAGTGATTGTCATGATCCTTCTAATGGCAATCTGGGGAGCCTGGTCATCCTTATAGCAGCAATATACTTCTTTGCGCTGGTTTTGTCTGAGGTCGAGTTAATTTTCTTCATAGTAGCTAGGATGGGGCTCTGTTTTGGATTTATGCTGGAAACAGTGCTGATAATTCAGGGATGTTTTAGTGATTGCTGAGCAGTGCTTACACAGAATCAAGGCCTTTTCTGTTCCTCACACCGCCCTGCCAGTCAGTACACTGGGGGTGCACAAAAAGTTGGGAGGGGATCCAGCTGAGACAGCTGACCCCAACTGACCAAAGGGATATCGCACACCATATGACAACATGCTCAGCAATAAGCTAGGGGGAAGGTTGGCCGGGGGCTGCTGCTCGGGGACTGCCTGGGCATTGGTCAGTTGGTGGTGAGCAATTGTGTTCATTTGCATCACTTGTCTTTCTTGGGTTTTATTTATCTCTGTTATTTTCATTTTTATTAAAATTATTATTTTATTTTATTTCAATTATTAAACTGTTCTTATCTCAACCTATGAGTTTTCTCACGTTTACCCTTCCAGTTCTCTTGCCTTCATCCTGCTGGTGGGGGGAGTGAGTGAGCGGCTGTGTGGTGTTTAGTTGCCAGCTGTGTGGTGTTTAGTTGCCAGCTGGGGTTAAACCACAACATTTGTCAGATATTTAAAGGAATATTTGTGTCAATTATCCATACCCAGGAGATACAAAAAAAATGGTCTCAATGTATTACAGTTTACTTGAAATTGCTTAAACTGTTGCTACTTGTGGAACTGAATCTGTGAAGCAATTTAATAGGCAATGTACAGAACATGACTTTGTGAATAACATACACCTGTTTGCCCTGTATACATGTTTATATTACCCTTTGCATGTATATGAAACTCACTTTAAGCACAATATGCTAGCACAAAGAAGAGTTCAGCTTATGTTTTTATTGGTCAGTTTTGAATATTCACCCCAGCTTTCCATTTGTGAACTTAAGTTGTCTAGTCTCTACCTCTGCTAAGATTACCTGTCGCAATCCATGGTAAAACATACACTATAAACAGGCAAATAATCTCCCATGTCACAACAACATAGGAAAAAAAAATCAATAAAATCAGCTATCCTGCAGGCAAAGGAAGACCTCTGAACAAATCAAATTCTCATCTCAGGTGCTGAAGAGTATTTATATGGGGCATGCATCTGCGTATTTTTAACTTACAGTAATGCCTTTGTAAACTCAGGAATAAAACCGTGAAATGAACTGTATTTGCAAGCATCCTTTGTTGCAGAACCAACCAGCTCAGTCTTCAGTCTTGTACCAATATATTTAATTCATCTTCAACCACTGCTTCCTTTTCCCTAGTTCTTTCATACCTCATGGCAGTACCAACCTCTACATACATCAGCCCACCCTTGATGGGGGTATTCCATACTCCCACTTTTTCAGGGCAGTAACTCCGCTCAGAAAACCTGCAAGCTTTCTGGCAATACAGCCAGTTGGCAATCTCTGTTAAACTCTTTGGTAACTGTATGGTTGCCTACTCTGGACCTTTCTCTGACTCAGGTCAATGGGCTGACAGCTCTGAGGGCCAGTTGCTGTTGGGAATGATAGTCCAAGCCTTTAGAGCTTAAACCCCAAATTACAGCATTGCCTAAACTACAAACAGTATCCTAATAAACAAAGAAGAACTGCAAGACATTTTGAATACTTAGGAGCAGATAGATACATGTTTGTAATTACGCAGTAGCTGTAGACAACACACCTCATAAGCATTGTGTACCCCATTCTGTTATCTGTCCATAATGACGAGGGGTACGTAAACTGATATGTTTTTGAGACAACCTACATGGCATACCTCAAGGAGTGTTTAAAAAGCACAGTGCAGCAGCAGAGACACCTGTGTCAGCTCGCAACAGGCGAGTGTGGGTGCTGGAATCGGTGTTCCTCCATCCATGCAGCACTCTGCCAGTGTTACCCTACTCGGGCAAACACCCTTGTTAAGGTGCCACCTCATCATGCCTTACCATGGGAGCAAAGCTTTGATGGCGCTCTCTGAAGAACAGCACACAAAGGAATAATAATAAAAAGTAGATTATTAGCACATTGAATGCATTGTCATAGGACATACGGACCCCAGTCATAAACCATATAGCATGAACTAACATTACAAGTGAAAGCAAAGGGATGGTCCCTCCTTTGTAACTGTACCATTGAAGTACACAAGAGGAGAGAGGGATTTAGATGTTCCGACAGCACAAAAAACCCCAGGCGATTGGGACTGTGTGATGGGCAATGGCCTCAATGCACTGGAAGCTTACCGTCATCAAGGCTTTTGCAGGAGAGAGGGAGTTTTGACAACAGGTCAGAGTGGTACTGAATAATCATTTATTTCGAAAATGATGAAGGGAGCTTCCCCTAGTTGAAGCAGGCGCAGAAGGAGGCCTGAAGCTGCTGCTTTGAAAACACAAAGCAAGAGGGTAAGCTTAGGCTATAGGAGACAGATGTGAACTGTGAAGGGCTTTGGGAGTAAAAGCAGACAGGTAAGAGCATCTCAGGGTGACAGGAAAGGAAGCCAGCGAGTGAACAAAGCTGGGGAGGGAGACACACCTAATGGTGAGGGGAAGGCACTCCTGGAACCAGCCACCAGCAGCTGACGTGGATTTTTCCATTGCTTAAGATTTTGTAAATCAGACTGGATATTTGTTGTAAGATACGTAACTTTTAGAAACACACATTTTACTAACAACAGACACACAGTTCAGAGATGCACAGCCTGCAGGTGAAGGCTGTCAGCAAATCCTGCTGTGCTACTGGACATCCTCCCCAAAGGGAGGACGACTACCTCTGTCACGACAAGGGGGGCAAGTTTGCTTTGAGTGTATGTCTGCATTCCTCCTGCATGCCCAGAGGCTGTACCTGTTACATGATGGACAGGCCAGCAGTTTGGACATTTATCAGATTTACCGAGGCTGAAAGCTTGGGTCCTGTCTTTATCGCAAACAGCAATAGCCTGCTGGCTTTACCGCATATTACAAAGCCACTGTAAAAGATAGCTTTGTACAGTCTGTTTCTTGCTTGCCCTGTCTCCTCTTTTTTTTTTTTCTCTCCTTTCCCTAAGAAACTGATGTATTGCAAAGCATTGAAGCAGGAAAGTGAGTTCTGTGGAGGATGAGGTTTTAGTCATTGCCTTTTAGAAGCACAGGCTGTGAGTTTCGCTCAATTTTTGTCATATACACAATACTAAAAAGGCAGCAAAGGCAAAAAAAAAAAGCCAAAACCAAGCAACAACTATCCCATCTAAAAAAAAAAAAAGAAAAGCCAGAACAACTGACCACACATAATACTTCTGGATTTAGTTGTTAAATTTATAAATCCTGCAGGTATAATCCTGCCTTTAAAGCACTAGAGATCCAAATAAGCTATTGAAAATGCTTCAGCTTCCTCTCTTTCACCTTGTGATAGAGGAGACGAGGTATCGAAGTTCAGAGGAGACAGCAGCAGAATATTAAACGGTTTGAAAAATCTGTCTTTTTTCCTTAAAACTTTTGCTTTGCTGGTAAACAGCAGTGGTTGATTTAACAGTAACATTATAGATCCAAATTTACTCATTTTTAATGTGTTCAGAAAGACAAGCATAACTTTGCAAGGTCAACAAAATCTACATTTATTACCAGTTTTTGTAAATAATTTGCTTCACTTAGATAATGCAACTAAGACTAGGGGAAAAAACTGTGGTCTTGCAGGTCAATGGCATAGTCTCCACTGCCAACAGACCCAATCATCTGCCTGACTGAACAATATTATGGAGGCTTCAGGTCCCAAAAAAATTTCCAGTAAATCCAACTATTAAAATAGCTCATGTGAGTCTCACAATAAATCACAATTTCATTAATGTAGCTCATGTCAACTGTAACAAACTATTTACTGTTTCTACACCAATGAAATAGACTGGTAAGAATTAGAAACCCAAGTTTGGAACTTGTGTGTCAACTGTTATGCAGCAATCTTTTTATTAATATTTCTCCTATATTAAACTGACCAGACTGATGTTTTACACATGTTCAAAAAAGGCTGTGGTTTAAGCATACCTGCCTGCTGTTCTTTTAAGCCACCAAAAATAATGTCAGCAGTTCAGCCAGCAAATCTGATGACATACTCCATATACCAACTGGACTGTCAGAAGAGGAAAACAAGTCTTTTATTTTCCATGGTCATTCTCACATGCTGATGGTATGCACGTTTTATTTCAAGTCCTTCCAAGCTCCATTTTTCACTCCTGCCTCATATTTCCCTTTAGAGAAGATGATAAATTCTGTAAAACCATCCTTAAATCAATAAATCAGCACAGCCATTTATCCTGAATAATTTCTTTTGATAAACCTTGTAGTTCCCTTGGTACTTGGTAAGTATTTTGCCATTGATTTCATTGGTAAGAAAAGGACAGTATTTGTACTACTGTGTTTTAACTGAGGGAAACATTAACCAAAATCAAAATACAAAACAGAAGCTAGGAATTTCCATATTAATTACAGAAACACAGACAATACTAGGTCTGTATGTCAGTTTGCAGGTCTGTATACTGTAGTGGGTAATGTTTCAACTTGTAACTCGGACTTGTCTCTCCCCCAAAATATATTTTGTTTTCCCAAACACTATGTGTAAGAATCTGGGACATACTCTTCCAAATATCTTGTAAGTGCACAAATTGTAATATCTCAAAGGACATCATGAAAAAAAACTCCAAAATGCAGAGAGTTCTATAGTCTTATACATGTCCCAGAAAAACAATACAGCATAACGATGAGTATGGTTTTCTACCTAATTAGAACTGTAATTTTTCTTAAATAGGATGGCTGCAACTGATTAAATAATAGTCATGCAGAGTCGTTGGACCTGGTGACTATTGGAAATCATTATTCTTTTTATTTCCCTTTGATGGCCTAACTCTGGTTCAACGAAACAAAATTAGTTCAATCATCTCTTCAGAATGCTATGTAAGTTATATTGAAAATTTAAGTGAATAAATGGTGCAAATTTCTCTGTGAATTTTGCACCTGGAACCAGGCCCTAGGAAGTCTGCATGACCATGCTTCATTCAGTGTTATCAAGTAAAAGCACCTCTCATTATCCTTTAACGCCAACACTAAAGTACCACAGCAACACACCAGTACCTCAGCAGCACACTGCATCTGATGAGATCAGATTGTCAGGTGCTAACACCACCATAGGATCATAGGAGGAGGTAGATTCAGACTTGACAGAAGGAAAAAAATTTTTACAATGAGGGTGGTGGAACGCTGGAACAGGTTGCCCAGAGAGGTGGTGGATGCCTCATCCCTGGAAACATTCAAGGCCAGGTTGGACAGGGCTCTGAACAGCCTGATCTGCTTGGAGATGTCCCTGCTCCTTGCAGGGGAGTTGGACTGGATGGCCTTTAAAGGTCCCTTCCTACCCAAACTGTTCTATGATTCTATTACCTTATTCATTGTTCTATACATCTCTGATGGCCCTGTTCCACGCTGCCCCCACCACTGGCTGCCATGATGCCCCTCCCACTCCTCCCTGTTCCCAAAGGGTGGGCAGTGACTCCCATTAGCAGAAAGATAGTTTATGGGAACTCCCCTTTTTCTAGTCCATCAGCAACACTTCATACAATACAGACGCCTTTTCTGGCAGTAGTATTGTTAAAAGGAAATCATCCATCAGGGGTGCCAAAACAAAACAAATCAGGGGAGCATTAAAAAAAATTATTTACAATGTTTGAATCCTGTCTGGGACTCGCAAAACATCTGATGAAAAAGAAAAGTAAGTAAGTACAGATTTCCAAGCCTTCTGTTTATGATCAACTTAAGGTACTGGCAAAAGTGCATTGTTTCTCTTGTTAAGAAAAGGGACAGAAATGCCAATGGCAAATCTGGCTTTGCACGGCAGAATTGCTCTCTGTGCTTAGAACGCAGCTCAGATTACCCCCATATCCCAGCTTGCTCATTTATGGTTAAAGTTCAGATGTCATCAAACTACTCAGTACTACACCACTTTCTCTGAAATGCAGGATGAACTGCAATGAAGCATTTTTACATCTCAAAAAGTCCTCTTTTTCCTTTAAAAAAAAATTTATTTCCACATTTTCATAAAACATCTTTTGTTGACATTCTGCAAACAACACTATCCAATAAAGTGCCGATTTTTTCTTCCTGTGGAGTAATTTTGTACGTCTGCAGAAAAAAAAAAGAACAAGAAAAACGTAAAAGCTGTATAAGGAAGAAAAAAATTGATCACATATCTTCTAAAAATATGTACACAATAAAAGACTTCCCTCTCTCCCCCACTTTTTACATTGAAAATTCCTATCTTGTGACTGCAAGACAAAATTGGGACTGAGGAACCAAGCAAATTCTGAAACTGCAAGACACAAAGGAAAGCTAAGACACTGAACGAGAGCAGCACTTCTAGCTCCATGTTATACGCTGTGATTTGTCCACTTTTATTCATATGTCTCCCATGATTACTTTGACGTACATGATCGAGATCATTTAAGTTACTTTAATTTTATCAAGTGAAACATATGCTTCAAGATAGCTATCCAGCATATGGGAGTCTGTTAAGAGCACGCGTGCCCTAACACAGCTCCTAGCAGCTCATCAACACATT
The DNA here is from genome assembly GCA_011801015.1 of Ardeotis arabs. Taxonomy (NCBI): domain Eukaryota; kingdom Metazoa; phylum Chordata; class Aves; order Otidiformes; family Otididae; genus Ardeotis; species Ardeotis arabs. The sequence goes on from JAAGAY010135066.1 coordinate 29,100, forward strand.
TTTATTTTAGCCGCCCATGCTGGGACTATTTATGTGCTTAAGATTATGAAACTGTTCAGGACTGAAAACTTATTTTTAATTAAATGGATATTTGCCTGAGAAAACAGGAAGCAAAAATGCCTGAATGGTAGGCAGCAATCTGGAATTTATTTTTATGTTCCAACTTCCTGACCATGTTAAGAATCTGAAGACTTCAGATTTGTGATGTCAGAGTGTGACAACTAGAACTTTTTTAAAGTAAAAAAATTATAAGAAAGAAATAATCAAGATTCACTTAAAACAAGTTACCAGTTGTGGTAAAGAAATACAGACCCTAAGTTAATTATGTCCATTGATATTTCATCAGACAACTAAATAAACTATTCCTTTTCTCTATGCCAGTCACCTCTTTTGGCTACATACCTTTTTAACTTTGGCAGTGTCTGTTAGTTGGGGGAGTTCATCTAGAGAAACCTGTTGGCCTTCTACCTGAGATGCTATATCTTCCAGATTTACAGTTTTTTCTTTGTCCAAAACCAGAACAATGAGTACTGCAGTGTCACTGTCTGAAATGCCAAACTTCTTAAATGCATCTGAAATCTAAGAAAAGATGAAAAATACAGAAATATTATGAGTCACTTTCTCACTACATATAAGCAATCTTTTCAGTTACTGGGTCAAATAAACCAATAGTATAAACTGACACACATTTTACATTAATGCTGACACACATTTTACATTAATAGCTGACAAGCTACAAGAGATAACAGCATATTAGTGTCATTAAAAATAACAGCAACTTCTATTAGTAGCCAGGTAAACCATTAAGTGAATAGGTATATTCAGTTTGGCTGCATGGATCTTAGCAAGCTTCTCTAGTAAAAAAGACATTTGTGCAGTAAATCTTACATTGTTATTTGGTGAAAGGTTGAAAATAATTTCTGCATAGAGAGTTCTGGTCTTCATTTTACCTATCTTGTGTAGATGAACCGCTTTGTTGGCTGCCACAAGAATTTGAAAAGGATCCACAATCTGTAAAACACAACAGAAGTTAAACAGAAATTTAACATATTATATTGAACTCTAAAAAAAAATACTGACCACTTAATTTTGGTAGTCTAGATCTGCAATCCTAGAGGTGAGCAAAACAGTATTCTGCTAGCTACTTTAGCAATTCTTCCTCTTCCAAAGTCAATGTGATTATTTCCTGCGTTAGGTAATACCTGACACAAAAATAAGAACTACACTCTCTCAATCAGGTTTCTGAAATATTTTGAAAAAGAATCACATTAATAAATCTTCTGTCAATAAACTGACAGATTAGATTCTTTTTTTTCCCCCCCTTTCCTTAACTCCTGTCTTTGCTAGTTCTAACAGAAAGAACTAGATTCAGAAACTAGTTATGGGTTTAAATGAGAACACAAGCTCCAAATAGTAGATTTTTGACAGCATTAAGCAAATAGTATTACGTTTCAGATGGAAGTCAATTTAAATAGCTGCACCGAGCGGGATGGGAAATGAATCAAGAGGAGAACTGTTTTGGCCAATCCTGCCAAGGCTCGCTTTTTTACACAGATGAACCCTTACACTCTAGGACACTGTGAGGAAAATCAAAGGATTTTCAAATTTGCGCAGAGAAAGCGAGGTCCGTGTACAAGCACAGCTCGTTTTTCACGGAGTTCCCACCAAGAAAGGTTTCCACGCAGACCTCAGAACCGCAACGCGGTGCAAACGGGGCAACACAAGCGTCCGCTCACCATTGCGGGGTTTATTAATGCTCCTTCAATGGACCCCTCCATGGCTTTCTTCCTCAGCGCCGCGGCGTTTCTCACGCGGCTGAAGAGCAGCAGCGCCAGGCCGCAGCCGGGGAACAGCTCCAGCTGGTGCCTCGCCTCCATCTCGCACCGACGGCGCAGGCCGGCCCCGGCAGCGCGCAGCAGCACCGGCCCTGCGGCGTTCGTCGGAGTAACCGTTACAGGCACACGCACCCGCTCTCGTCTCGCACAAAACACAATTTCAACAGCACGCAACCACTCACACGCCGTTTTCAACGCTTCCCTGAGGGGAA